>LPNX010615946.1:4620-77709 GCA_001517045.1 Pseudotsuga menziesii
AATAAACTACTTCTACTGAGGACTTGAGTCAAGATGCATTATGACTCATTTGGTACCTCCGAAGTGCTCGTTTCACACATGCACTTGAGCCATCATGTTCACCCTTTCCATGCTCTGTTTCAAAAAAGCTCCAGGTGTGTCGAATTCTCGTCTCTTTGTGAAGGCGACTCAACCAAGAAAATGAGCATTCCAATTTGAACTGCCCTGCACACCCATCTGACCAAATCTATTGTTCTGTAAATGACACCCCATTGTTTTTGAATGAATCATAAATCAACCCAAAGCAGTGTTGAACAAACAATGTGTCATGCTCACGATCATCACTAACATAAAAATGGTATTCCTTGATCACATCATGTGACTGAGGAGTGCTATCCCTACCATAAATTCTCGCCTAAGCATGTATATACAATACATGTACGAATATGGACACCTAGTCGAAGTGATAATACTCACTTTGTATCTCTCTCTGAGGAGAAAATGTGTAATTCTTAGCAAAGTCTACCACCAATAGGATTGTGCCTCGCTTAAAAACCTCACGAGAATGCTTAAATTCTAAATCTTGCCACCTGGACCTGTGGGAGTGTTTAATTTATTTTTAAATCTAACTTTGAAACTTGTCCATGAATTCTGAAATAGGAATATCATCCTCGAGCAAGTCAATCCTCTTATATGGAACATGTGAAGAAGATGATAGATTCATGGAGACATACTCATATGTCTTCCACTTAACTGTGATATTGGATAGTCCAGGGTGTGTTGGATCAATAGGAAACTTCCTATAGAAAAATTCCAAATCACCACATTCATGGCATCTTCTCCCACCTACACACCTTTTATTGAAAAACACATTTTTAGGATTCGTATTGCATAGTATCATAGAAATAAAATCCTACACTGTGTGAGGAGCTGGTTCACTATCCCAATGTTTTTTGAAAAAATCCACAAATGTGTCATAGTATAACTTGAATTCAACATGGTATCGATAACAACAAGTGTCCTGAATCGTATTTGGCTTAATATACCATGGTTTCAACTTACTAAACATGGTAAATGAGATCTGAACACCAGGATTTTATTCTTTGAATTCCTCGAAGAAAGAAACTCGTTTCATATCCATAACATGCTTGCAATGCTCCTTGTAAATGCCTCTGCCATAACGACATGTTTTCGATATGGTATAGCATGAGAATGGTTTTCCCAATACTCTATCACCTTCTCTTTGATTCCCTCTTCCATCCTGTCTTTTTATGCTTCTCTGTATATAAGAGCCCAACAAGCAGTTTCATTGTTCTCATCCATCTTTACAGTGAATTTAGTGTATTTGTGCAGTGTTTTTCTTTAAATGTGGAGAATATTTGACATTGTTGCGACCATTCGATTTCTTGAGGTACTTCACACGACAATAGTAGTTGTAATTGCCCTACGAGATGTGCTGATATCATATTTTCTTGTCTTTCCAAATGCATATAGTGTAGTTAATTTTTGTGTTACATCCTCACATGTATTTTTATTTTTAACATCCTTAAAACCCAACAACTTTGTGGCACGTTTCAATTTTTTGTTTTTTATCATTCCATGTAGGATTTGAGCTTGTGTAATCACTGATTGTTGTTCAAATTACAACTTGATTATGTTACTAACATTCTCTCTGATTGTCCAATTAGGGGTCAGGTTCTCGAACTCTTCTTGAGTGGCATCATCCAACCCTCTTAAACAATTAGTAGCCATTCCAACATCATTGAAGCTCCCAATTACTCATGAGAAATCAGAGGGTGCACAATCTTCTGATGGTTGGCCAAAATCTAGCATTAAACAAATACAAACTCAAAAATAAATTTACAAGCTCAAGAATAAATATAAATAAATGCAAGCTTAAGAATAACGTTTTATTTTACTTATCATATTGGCATTGTTAGTTAAAAAATTACCAAATAAATTATACAAGATTGAATAAAATTTTATTTTAATTTTATCATATTGCCATTGTTTGTTAACAAATTAACAAATAAATGAAAACAATGGTGGTTGTAGTAGTAACTGGAGATGAATATGACCTCGGTTTAAATTGGATTCCTAATTGTTAAAAGGTAGTCACTCGGCCACCAAGGATGTCTTAGGCTTGAGTATTGGGGCATTACCCCTCACTTCACAGCGCAGGTAAAACTGCTAACCTCTTGGCCACAAACAATAGTTCTTTGGTTTTTCTCGCAAGTGGGAATCTAGTCAATCCGGTAGGGGTCGTTTCCCTTTTTTCTTGGCAGATCCTCTCATTGGCCAGCTACTTCAGGGTTCTTTTGGTACTCCTCATAATGACTTTTATGGAAAATCCCAAGTACTTCCCACAGTTGTTGTGGATGATACTTATGTCCCAATCCGGATGTTATTAAGTAAATTAGGTTATTAAGTATGATTCCTAATCATTTGTACAAGATTGCAATGTAATGTAATTGTAATTCTAAAATTGTAATTATAATGTGATTGTAATTGTAATTGTAATGTAATTAGATCATCATTATCATAATGTAACATGTAAAATTGTAATTTGAACACTATGAAAATGTTCATATACATGAATATGAAATTAAAATTGTACATGATTGTAATGTTTAATGTAATTGTAATTGTAAATTTTGTAAAATTGTAATCTAATTGTAATTGTAATGTGACTGTAATTGTAATTGTTTAAAGTAATTAGATATCATCATTATTATTTAATTTAACATACAAAATTCTAATTCGAACACTATGAAAATGTTCATATACATGAATATGAAATTAAGTTAATATTAAAATTGTAATGTAATTGTAAAAATGTAATGCAATGTAATGATGTAATTATTGTAATGTAATGTAATTGTAGATGTAATATAATAATGTAATGATTGTAATTTAATGTAATTGTAAGTGTAATGTGATCTTGTAATTGTAATTGTTCAATGTAATTATCATCATTATCATAGTGTAATGTAAAATTGTAATTTGAACACTATGAAAATGTTCATATACATGAATATGAAATTAAATTTGAATATTAAAATCGATGAAAGGAGATATAAGGCTATAGAAAAGATGAATAAAATAAGTGCAATGGTAAGAGGAGTGAAGATGCAACTCAACCTATGATGGTGCAATCAACTCCCATTGAGAACATTTTTTGTAATTTTTTACATAAAAATTATATATATGTGAGTCTATATTATCAAAATATAACTCATTTGCATGTGAGGCTATATCATCAAATTATAAAATTCATTACAAGTATGTGAGGTTATGTGAGGCTAATGGATATATGCATATTCTTTTAGAACTAGAGATATTATGCACTATATAATTATATATATTCATCAATAATTCTTTAATTTCATTGGACAACTAGAACTACTTATACTATAATACACTTACTTCAAGTATATATGTAATTTAGTGTAGTGGTTTTAAACATTTTTTCAATTCTTTCACAACACATACTATTATTTCACAGGTGTACATAAGTGGTTTTAGAAGGTTGTATATATACATGCACATGTACAATGTATATAAGTTTATGGATTAATTACAAAATTATAATTAAATTCTCACAATTTAATATATATATATATATATATATATTAAGAACAACACTATGAAATTGAATATATGAATATGCAATTTATGAAATTATATGTAATAAAAATTATACAAGTTACATACAATTATGAATACATATATATAAGTTCATACATGCACATACCATATATATTTAAGTTTATGAATTAATTACAATTTTACAAATTTTACAAAATTATAATTAAATTCTAAACAATTTAACATGTATCTATATAACAATTATGAACTAGGACACTTTGAAATTGAATATATTCATGAATATGCAATTTATGCAATTGTATGAAAATGTGAATATGAAATTATACAATTTACATACAATTATGAATACATATATATGAATTCATACATGCATATACAACGTATATAAATTTATGAATTAATTACAAAATTATAATTTTAAATTCTAACTAATTTAACATATATATATATATATATGAACTAAAATACTATGAAATTGAATATATGAAATTATATGAATATGTAAATACTAAATTATACAATTTACATACAATTATAAATACATACATATTCATACATGCACATACAATGTACATATAAGTTTTTGAATTAATTACAATTACAAAATTATAATAAATTCTAAACTTGATTTAACATGTATATATATAAAAATTATGAACTAGAGTTCACTATGAAATTAAATATATGCATAGCAAAATTTATAAAATTATATGAATATGAAATTATACAATTTACATACAATTATGAATACATATATATGAATTATTACATGCACATACAATTTATATAAGTTTATGAATTATTTACAAGATTATATTTACATTATAAACAATTTAACACACATATATATAAATTATGAACTAGAACACTATGAAATTATATGAAAATATAAATGAAATTATATGAACTATATCACTAGGAAAAAAAATTATAGTTATGAATATGAAATTGCATAAATTTAAAATTATACCAATATTGTTAGCAATGGCATTTGATTCTCCCATCATAGGTTGATTTGCAACTTCTTCTCCTCTCAAGATTGATCTGTTTTTCCTCTTTCTTTCTGTATATTTCTCTCTTATTTCTTCGATGTTGCTTTGATTCCTAGTAGATATTTTACTTTGACACTTTTTGCTTCACATTGTGATCAAGATCAATAATCCAAATTCACACCTACAACAATTTGTAAACACAATACACAATGCTAAATTTGCATTAGAACACAAGCATTGTTTCAAATAGGTGAGCCAATTGTGAATGATAAAATTAGTAAGATGTTTATGTTTTATGTTTATATAGAATTTATTTAGGAATACGGGTGGGAAATGGTGTTAGGAAGATAGTTGAAATGGCATTGATGCCATCAATGCTTAACTTCATTCCCGACCACTTTTGTATGAATTTTTAACAAAAACGAGACCTCAATCAAGGTATTACCTCAATTGAGATTTTTATAATTTTCTTGATCGAGGGTTTATTAAACCCTCGATTGAGGGTTTAATAAACCCTCGATCAATATTTGGTTAAAACCTTGATCGAGGTATTTTAAAACCTCGATCGAGCTCTCCAGAGCTCGATCAAGGGCCTGAAAAACATGGATTTATCCCTCTTACGGGAAAATCGATGTTTCTATGTATCTTCTAGGGGTGTAAACACTGCTATTCATGGAACACAACTAAGTGGAGTTCATACTGATAGATTCATCACCGAATCCTCTATCCATTTAGCTATCATGCATGTGATTTGACATTCATATGGTTTTTTTATAAATTAGTTCTAAAACTTACACTTAGAAAACTTGACAATAACTTCGAAGTAGCTCAAATAAAAATCCACAGGGTAAGAAATACACATCCAAATATTTTGGAAAAATATACAGCCCACACATCGACGCGTCGTCTTCAAAAGTGTATCTTTGGTTTCTCAATTTTTTAAAACAATGAAAAACAAGATAGGATGGACACACATGTGTATAAAATGATGTTGAAATTAGATGTAGTCACTTTCAAAAAATAATAAATAATTGTATATTGTGAAATAAATTAACAAAAAAATATGTAGACCACAATGCATTTTGTGGAGATCATGCTCATATATTTTTTGTTTAACTTACTATTGTAAGATTGAATTATTGGGGTTGGACACGAGCCACTTATTAACTTCTTCAAATTTTTAAGGTCACACATTTCATTAAATGAAAAATTTCACACATTAAATGACATCGGAATATTTTTTTTAAAAATATCATTGGAAATGAAACATAATATTCTACACTTTGTTTTTTTACTGCAAGTCAAAATTCACATGGAATATATGTGTTTTGATGGCTTCTATCTAGCACATCAGTAACAAATCAGGTTTTCATCGCCAAATTTGGCCAAAAAGTGTTACCCATCTTCATGGAATCACCCTTCAAAAACCCATTTTGAGTTGAAATTTCCTCTAATGGATGATGATGATGATGTTGATGTTGATGATGATGATGGTCATGATGATGATGACGTTGAAGATGATGATGATGAAGATGACGATGATTATGATGATGATGATGATGATGATGATGATGGCGAGGTTGACGATGATGATCATGATGAAGATGAGGATGATGATGAAGTCAACGATGATGAAGATGATGATGATGAATAGTTGTCGAATTTCATACGAATAGTTTTCAAATTTCAGATGAATCATTGTCGGATTTTTTATAAGAATTTTGTCAAATTTCGGACGAACTGTCATCGACTTTCAGAGGAACATGTTCGTCGCAAAACCTACGAGGTGTAAAGTCGAAAAGTCGACGACTCTGTAAGATGACCAAAAAAAATGGAACGTACAGTACTTTTCATCATTGCAATCCAACACAATCGTACTTTACGTCGGATGTCATCGGATTCTGACATTGGATTTTGGGCTCAAATTCTATTGTGACATCACCATTGGAAAGGAAGATAGAGCATACCAGTGTAGCCATTGTTATGCCGAACATATTGATACCTACCTAGCCATAGTGATACCCACCCAACAATTGATGGAACTAATCAATTGACTACATATAAAATTTTATTAAGGGATTATGATTTTTTATCAGAATAATTCATGTGGCTGAGAAAAAGCGTCATGCAAAACCCCAAATCCTTTTACCTTCCAAAAAAATAATGATTTTACCTTACAAAATCAGTTTTTGTAAGGAGATAGTAATTTTAGAAACTAAAAAAACTAAAAGAATCTATGAGACTAATTTTGTCTTAAAAGTTGTCTTAAACAGCCCCACCCTGTATTAGTGTGTACTCTTCTCTAGAAAAGCTAGTGAGTTCTTCCTTCTATAACCAAATTGAGCAAGATAAATTGCAACGTCTAGAAATCATGGAACAAATAAAAAGAGTGACAGGCGACAGTTACAACAATGATGATTATCCATATTGTTCAACAGTATAGCTGGTGTTGTACAGAGTTGGAAGCATTGTGTGTTCAGAAGTGAGCCGGATGCACTTATGCCTTGCCATTCTATTGAAAAGGAAATGTGAAACTTGTATATGATCACATTCTCACTTCCAAGGAAAAACAAGTCATACAATCCTTTTTCAAGGATCATTTTTTCTTAGTTGATCTCACTCTCCCCTCTGAAAACAAAAATGGTAGACGAAGGGTGAAAATGCCAAAGCTGTTTTTCATCCCTACAGTACATATGATCCCATTGACAATGCATTGGATGCAAACTGAATAGTTGAGAAACTAAATAAAATCATTATATTGAATAATAGTTTTACCTATCACAAGTTAATTGAGGATGATTTTCATTCAGTTCCCTGTTTTAAATTAATAGGGGATCCTAAGTATCTCCATAACAATAGCCATATTTTAGGGATTCAGAATAATATTTATATTGTTGAGGTGCCACTTCCAAAAACATATCGGGATATTCCACCTCCTTCTCTTGCTACCCCACCTTATGGACCGATTAACATGCGTCATGTTGCGATTGATCCTAATGCTAACGTGTGGATGTTGGCATTTTCAAGTATGAGCTAGATTTTCTTTCATGTTGCAGATGCTTCAAAACATCTCAATCTTCTACTATCATAACCATCACTTTTCACTTCACATATACAGTCAAATATTGTGTCCATCACTTATGGATGGATTATTCCAAAGTTCATAGTTGTCATATTAATAATCGAAAAAAACACAAAACATAGTCAAAATGAGAACCCTATACACTCTTAATATTTTTTATTAGTTTAAATATGAAGGGTAGATGTAATTCGTAAAGTAATTTCTTAAAGTTTTGAATATTATTTGTGGGTTTCTTGAATATTGTTGAAGAATTTAATCTCACCTATTGTTTGTTAGTGATTTAATGACCCAGGGTACTTTTAGACCTATGGTATTCACCTATAGTATTGTCATTTGTATTTACTATTTAAATTGTCCTTAATAATGATAAGGAATTCAATCTTCCCATATTGCTTCTATATTCTTCATTGTTTTCTTTTACATGGTATTAGAGCTGACAGATTGATCCATCCATTATCTAGGTAAGCCTTTCCACCTAGTGGAAAGCACATGCAGTTAGTAGCATCTGTGTATCCCAGCCCATATTGCATTTTCTAGATCTCCGTGAGTCCATCTCTGGATCTAAATGTGTGCAACTTGTTTTAGATAATTCTCCTAGGGCTTCTCTACAATAATTTTTATTCCAATTTTATGACCTTCTCTCAAATGTGGGATCCCATCTCTGTGACCGGATTTCAACGTGGAGATCTGCGACCTTCACGGTTCAGGAGGTAGCATACACCCATTTTTTTGTAGCCGGCTAATTGCTGGTTGATTGATGGTCTCTATCTATTGTATACTGTAAACTAGTGTCCTTCCATGCAAATACCATACAGATCAAACCATCCATCTCATATTACTGCAAGCAAAAAAATGGAGTGAATCCCCTCCAGATCGTGAAATAAACTGATATTCGTTTTTTCGCTTTGGCATGATCCCATATCTTATCAACGACAGTACTGGAACACTCACACATTGGTGCGATTCGATATGAGCCGATGAGAGGCTAGATTCATAAAGAGAAAGATGCGGTTTGGTGGGAGTGGGAACCAACCATTATTTTTTTAAAGGAAGCTCCAACTGCACTCTTTCCTTTTGGGAAGAGTGTTACCTAATTATGCCACCTCTCGAGTCTCCTTTCCCACCTTGAGAGAGCGGTGCCACCGCTAATATTGAAGAGGCAAGGAGCGTTACCACCGCTTTTCCTACATTTGGAAAATGCGGTGAATGACCGAAAATTCACCGCTCTTTGTCATTGTAGAAGGAGCGGTGCTCGATTTTATTAAATAAAAAATGGGAGAAACGTTAGGGAAAATTTGTTTTTAGTCATATATCATGTCCAGTACCAGCACATTGAAGCTGATATCTGGACCCGTTCTGACCAAAGCCAACTATGAATTTTGGTCTATCAAGATGAATAGGTTTCTCCATCTCAACAAATGTTATGATATGGTTGAAACTGAGTACAAAGAACCAGATACAAATTCTCTTGTCGTAATGACTAATGCCTAGAAAAATGTTGTTGAAACTCACCGAGACCGATATCTCACAGCCGCATGGGTGATCCAAAGTTGCATCGAGGAGTCCATTTTTCCACAGATCTCAGGAACTCCCAACGCATATCAAGCTTGGAATCTACTTGCACCGACCTACAAGGGAACTGATGGAATAAAAATGATAAGGTTGCAAACCCTACGCCTTCAATTTGAAAGTTTAAATATGAAAGAGTCAGAAATTGTAGATCAATTCATGACTAGGGTTTCGGGTATTGTGACCCAATTCCAAAGCTATGGTGAACCACTAAAACAAAATATCGTTGTTCAAAAGATTCTTCAGTGTCTCACCAAGAAGTTTGCTATGGTAGTGACTTCCATAGAAGAGGAAAAAGATCTGTCCCAGTTCACCTTAGAAGAGTTGACTAGATCTCTTTTATCTTATGAAGCTCGACTCAATCAAGAAGAAGAGTCTCTAACCAATTATTTCAGCACCTAAGCTTCCCTCAACAGAGGTCAAGGAAAAGGAGGTTGAGGTATAGGAAGAAGATGCCAAGGGTCTCCAGGTGTAAAGAACAAAAAACGTCACATTCATGAACACTCAGAGCATTCAGAACACTCTCACAACTCTCAGAGTCAGAGGGGGAGAGGCAAGAGATGGACCAGTAAGTCCAATGTCCAGTGTAACTACCGAAAGAAGTATGGAAACTATGAATGAGAATGCAAAAAGGAGAAAGTTAACCAGAAAAATAGAAGATCCAATGTGTCCAAAGAAGAAGAAGGCTCATTAGAGGTGATGTTTCTTTCTTATCAAGAAACTGAAGAACACTACAGATCGGATCTATGGATACTAGATAGCATTTGCAGCAATCACATGACAGGTAACAAGTCACTATTCTCTAGTTTGGATTCTTATACAGTCACGAATATCAAGAGAGGAGATGACTTTTTGGTTATAGCCAAAGGAAAAGGTACTATCCCTATTCTTACAAAGAAAAATAAAAAGAAATTCATTCATGAGGTGAGGTGTTTTATGTACCTCATTTGAATGTAAATTTGGTCAGTATAGGTCAATTACTTCAGAACTAGTATGATATTTGGTTTTATGATACATATTTTACTATCTATGATAAACCCCCTAGTAATAAACTCATAACCAAAGTTTAAATGACCAAGAATATAATATCTCTTCTCTGTCTCAGGAGTGCCCACCTTCCAAAGTCTATAGACCATACAATTTCCAGTCTAGATGAATCTTGTTTATGGCACTATAGATTCCTTCATCTTCCCTTCAATATTCTCAATCTCCTATACAAACAGTCAAATTTCAAAGGGTTACCATTTATTCATGAACAATCTAGCACCTATGAGGATTGTATCATTGGTAAACATCAAAGGGACAACTTCCCCACTTCCACATATCGAGCCAAATAACATCTTGATTTAGTTCATACATACCTATGTGGACCCATGCAAACCCAATAAATAGGAGGTAATTTTTTATTTTCTCACATTTATTGATGATTTTATCAAGAAAACATGGATTTATTTCCACAGGAACAAATCAGAGACTTTCTCCAAGTTCAAATATTTCAGGGCTCTCACTGAGAAGCAGTCTAGAAAGTTCATTAAAATGATAAGGAATGTCCACCTATCTATGTTGGTGAAATAGAGATTTCACTTGAAGAAAAGGTCCCAATATTAACTTCCACATCACCACTGGAGTTTCAAGAACTATATCCAAGCAAGAGGGAATAAGAAGAGGTTCATCTTCCAAAAATTCATTTTCTTGCAGGGCCATTGAATATGAGTGAGTACAAGATCAAATAGGCCCTAAACACTCTTCATGGAACCCATGAATTGATGAAAAATATATGTTGGAATTTGGAGGATAAATATTCCATGGAAGGCATGGAGAATTTTCAGAAGGCCATGACAAGAACCAAAGGTAATTTTCTCCAATTTATTTATGATAGAGACAATTTGCTTGAGCTTGTTAAGTTATTGTATGGAGCATCCTTGAAGGATGAATAAGATATTTGCAAGATCAGATAAGAATTTTTTACCACCCAATATTCCTTGAAGAACACTCAATGTGCAGTCCAAGAATCCAATATGGATATAGAGAAAATTCATGAGAAGTTGCAAAGATATTACCTACCTTCCTACACACCATTCAGTCATCCTCACAAGCTTGATTGTTTTTTGACCATATGGAGGAATATCATGAGATGGTGTATCATGAGATGCATTTGGTTATTCATGTTCTTGAGGATTGTGAAAACAAGCTTGATCAGAACCAAGCACTTGGTCTTTTCCATAGAAAATTGGAGTTGTTTTCTAGAGAGAGTTTCTTCCCCATGGAAGAATCAGATGAGATCAACTTAGTTGGATCAACCAGTGATGAAGAAGATGCAGTCATAATTTGGGTGGTTGAGTATTGCAGAGAGATGATTCATGGTTCTACACCCCACACTTATATTTAAGACACATCAGGTAGGGATGAAAATTGGGAGAAGGATTTTTCCTTATTGGTGCCACATGAGGAGTAGGAGGCTCCCATAGGTGTTCATGATAAATTTATCAATGCAACATTACCTTCCTAGTAACAACATAGGAACATATTTCGTCCACTTGATGCCAATCATCCACATATGGATTGGGTGGAAGATTGCACGTCACACATGGAGTCTTCTTACATAAACAATTCTTCTCATGAATAATGGAAGGAAGCTAAGCAAGCAAACTGCCAAGAGAATTTGTTGAGATATATATCTTGCAGAAGGTGGCCTCTATGGAGTAAATCCACACATTTGGATGGATTCTTTCACCCTTTGAGAAGTGGCAAAGATTTGATCCATTGGATGTGTTCACATGGATATTTTGGTTGGAGTGTCATTACATTCCCTTGTTGGATGAGGAGACACATATTTGTATTTCCTTCTTGCATTATCATAGATAATTGTGATGCATCATTTTATTGTGAGTAGTTTGGGAATCCTTTTTTGTTGGATGATGCCTATATTCATTGGGGTTGTACATGGGACTCACGCCTATGTCATTGCAACAACAAAATTATGAGATTCGGTGCTAGTGTGCATCAAGAACATTAGGAATTTTATGTTGGGTGCAGAAGTCTCACATATATTCAATTTTGTATTGGGAGTTTTCAATTTTCAATGCAATGGTATGATTTCCACATCATCACTTTAATTTTATGTGATGATAATTTTTTATGGTTTTTATTGTTGTTTGGGAGGATGCAATTGAAACATTGGGACCTTGGCATTCCTTGGAATGACAACTTTCCAAAAGTAGCAGTAACATTTGGATAATTACAGTTGAGGAAATGTGATCCAGACATACTTTTGTCTTAGGAGTTGTGTTGGAAGGAATTCTCGCTGAAGGAGATGCAGTGCAAGCAATGGGACCCTGGAGTTATTTGTCTTTGGAGTAGTTATTTACATGTTGGCTTGATGGAGCAAGTCAAATTTTCTTCACATGATTTCATCTATATGATATCATTTACTAGTTCTCCTACATGGGGGAATGAATTCTTTGGGTGGAACAATTTTGCAGCACCCTGGATTGCTTTTGCTCAAGGACAAGAATACTTCGATGGGGAGGAATGCAATGTCCCTTCCTAAAAGGATATTGAAAGTGTTGACCTTGTCAAACACAGAGGGGATCAAAAGTAACATTAATGAAAGTACCTAGGGAATTTTTCTAAATTCTTACTTAGGAGGATTATACTAAGTTAGTTTCCAATTGTGAATTATTTTTATGTCATTATTAATTAATATGTAAATAATATATGTGGAAATTAGTTTCCATGTCAAGGAGGGAAATTCAACTTTCATAAGATGTCAAATAGAAACAGACAAAAGCAAGTAGTCAAAAAAAGATGGAAACTAACCAAAAGCAAATAAAATCCCGCAATTACAAAAGCAAAAGGTGTAGGAAGAGAAATCAGGGTAAAATATGTAACTCTAGGCCAAAGGAGGGTGAAGTTTCTATTCTAATGAATCGTTACAAAAGTCGAAAGTGCAGGAAAAGAAATAAGGGTAAAAGCAGTAAACTCTGGGCCAAAGGAGGGTGCAATTTCTATTTTGATGAAGAGTTAATGAAAAGTAAACATCATACATGAATCATACATGCTATTTTCCTCAAATAGGTAGAATTCATTATTAGGGTTATGGTTTATTAAGTGGAAACTTGCTCAATAGGTGATGGACTTATTTAACAAGTCACCCAAGGTATACTTAAGGATAATTCCAACTCCATTATTTATTTTTGTTTTTTTATTGTTTTGATTTTATGTGAATCATGGCTTCAAGATTGAGTGATGATCCTTAGTTCTCTTGGGTGATGCACCCCAAGTCCCATGCTCCTATCTTCCTCTCTTCTCCCTCGTCTTCATTGCAGGCCATACAGAAGATAAGGATAAGCCACCTAGATTTTGATTCATGATACGATATCTGAATTCAAGCATTAATTGAGTGTTTTTATAGGCCATGAATCCTTTCCATTCCATTTACAAATCCAATACAAATATTGGGAACTCTTCCACTCGAATCTCAAAGTTCTTCCTAGTTTTCTCTTGTTTTCCTGAGATATTTTTGAGTTGGCGTTATGAGGAGATGGTTAATGGATATCATCCATTAATGGTGTTTATTATCAGTACCTGATATCAGTTTCATAGTATTACCAAATCTTTTGCAGAGTTCAGGTAGTTTGTCACTCCAAATCTATCTCAATTCTAGTCTTTTTCCCTTGCAATGAAGTCTATATTAATGGATGAAGATATGAGACTCATGTGAACTTAAATTTTTTATTAAAGGTTCATTATTAATGTTTTATTCCCCTTTTGTAATTATTATAGATATTTAATGGGTTATATTTAGTTTTGGGGAGCATTTCAATACCATGTCTAGAATTGCTTAAAAATAAGACTAGTTTTTTATTTCGAATGAGTTACTAGACTAAAACAATTTGAATATTATTTATTTTAGTTCTGAGAATTCAATAAAATGATATTAAATATCTTCCAAGTCTGAAAGTCAATTTTATAAACCTTCTTCATGTGTTTGGAACCCCAAGAAATCAAACCTAGCGTGTAGTCCAAAAGACTAGTTTTTCCTGTGCAATTTCTTAAACATCCCAACTCCGTAATAAACTTGCATAGACATTTTATTACAATCATCTAACCTTATTTAGAATCCATATCATATTTCTTATCCACTATTTGTTTGGAGGTGATGGTTCATTCCTAGTTTGCACGGTTGGGACACCTAGAAGCGTGGGAGTATACTTCAGCGAAGCTTATTTCGAAACCTAAAAGGACCCAAAATCCAACTGCATAGGGAAAGACATATATCTGTCAAAAAAATTCTCTTGGTCTCTTCCATTATCCCACAGCCAATTCCCATATTTTCAAGTACTTCCTATATTTTTCCTTGCACAAAGAAGTGACCGGTTTTATTGTAAATTTTTAATTGCTCGATCTAATTATATTTGCAACAAAGTTAGTATTCTGATATGATATCAGTTCACGGATATTACACTCCTATATATGGGAAGGATACCTTTTCATTTGAATCATGTCATATTGTCTTGTCTTATGTACTTAGTACATTGGATAAGGAGTTCTCCCCCTCGAAGATGATTTCTATTTATATATTTTCTTCATTATTAAGGCATGGATTACTCTTTCTAGTCTCTTAGGCTCTTTTCATCCTCTTTGTTGAGCTTCAGATATTACATATTTTGAAGGATTATTTTATATATTTATATCGTTTATCTTATATATTTCACCTATTTACACCAATGCTTGTCACATATTTACATACTTGATCCATCATTATCCATTTTTACTCATATGGACTTCGAAAGGCTTAATAATGTTAAAAATATGAATATTCCATGAATTAATGATTATTTAGGATGTATGAGTTTGTTTCTTAACCAAAAATTTGAGGATGTGGTATCTTTCAGTGATTTCCATGTTCCTCCAACAACATTGTTTCATATTGCAACAACATTTTTTCATCCTACAACAATTGTCTTGCAACAACTATCTTGTAGTAACTGTTCTTGCAGCAAGTATTTCTATTCCTGCAACAACCAAAACTTTTCCCTTATATCTCCAATGAATTTTCCCTTATCCTGGAATAGAGAGTTTTTGCCATAAATTGTGATCCTACTATCATAGTATTTCTTGGAAGTGTATGCTAAAGGAGGAAGGGAACCCTCCTTCTAATTTATGATGCCCTTATTTCCTTTTACAATTGTGTGCCTACGAGTTTATATGTCCATTAGTTTAAGTGCTTTATTTTCAATTTCTACAAGAATTTGTAGCTCTCAAATTCATAGTTACTATTTCAATGAGAAGATTGCAATTGTGTGTTGATTTATCATTAGAATATTTGTGGGATTAATATCAACATCCAAAGGTTAACATAGATCTTAATGCTCTACTTCATACCATGTTGCACAATAGTATTGGTTCCAAATGATTGTAGACTTTATTTGAAGAATTTTTTATATTTTATTTCGCGTACTAATAGCTTATTTGGGGAATAACATCAACATTTCAAAATATCGCAGAGAGTATAAGCACTTTTCTCGTGAAGCCAATGTGAATAATGCTTATTTTCAAAAGAAGTGAGATTATTGTGTGAAGATTTTATTGAAGTGTGAGGGATCCCAACTTTGTTATTTTCAGAATTTGGTTGTAGAGGGATAGAAGTGTAATTTAGACATATTTTCAAGCACTTTAATATTCAATTCTGCATATATTTTTCCAAGCACTTCACATGCTTATGATCCCCTAGGTTAACAATTAAATGAAGTAGATTATACTATATAATTTACCCAACATTTTGGTGTCGTTGTTGCAGAAGTGATTAAGGATTTAGTGTTGAAGTGAGTATTTCTTATAGCTGATGGTAGTTCCAACATTTTAGAATCGAAGGAGGGAGAGCAGTAAGACGAGAGGTAAGAACCTATGCATATATTGTAGACATGTTCCTAAGACCTTGTTGTGTTGGCTGGTGAGTAAAGATTATTTGGACAAGTGTGTTTTGAATGTTTTCTAGCATTTAATATTGAATTTTTATTGTACCTTTGCAAGTTTTTATTCAAAGAAAAAAAAACCTACAATAATACATGTTCTAAGGATTATCAACGAGTAGAGTGAATTAAAGCATGTTCAAGAGTCATTGGGAGAAGGATAATGTTTCTCAAGGAAATCTCTCATATCTTGACAGGAACGTTATATTTTTTTTTAACATATAGATCATCCAACCATCACTAATCTAGATCCTCCATACATCAATCCGACAACATGAAAATATTCCACTACTGAAAGTGCTGGGAAGTTAATTTTTCAATGCTCAGTGAAATTTTTATATAGTGGGAAAATCAAAACACGTGTTAAACTAATATTACTCAGCCAAACAAATCAGTGGCTGCTAAAAAATACGCTCATTAAATAGCAAAGATATTAATTCCCAAGAGGTTCAGCGGAATTTTGTGTCGGTGGTAAAATTGAAAACAAGTGTAGGTGCAGCATGGTTTGACCAAACACATCGACGGTCATCAATAATTCCATTGGGTGGATGTGAAGTGAGTTTAACATTTGAGAGGCTCAATGGAATCTTTTATCAGAAGGAAGAAAATTATGGTCAAGCGTGGCTTTCTAAAGGATGATTCTCACTGGAATGCCCCAAGTTTTAAAGAGGGTCAGAGATTGATGATGATGGGCATGGGAGATGAGATACTGAAGGCACCATAAAATACTCTTGTGTTTCTTGAGGACCTTCTAGAGGAAAAATAGACTGCATCTATGGGCCACACATATGGTTTATTTAATCTGGGAAATACATGCTACATGAATTCAAGTGTAATGTTTACATTCGGTTCCAGAGCTGAAGTTGGCTGTAACACCCCGGTTTTGACCCCGTTTGCATTAAAATGTATATGATGTATATATTGTAATTAATTGTGGTGTGGAGCTAAAGGAAAAATCCCCACCATCAATTTAATTGTTTTATGTTCCAACGATTAAAATCATTTCCAATGGTATATCGTGCTATCCGGAACATATTAATTTTGGCATCATGTAAACATGCATTTTAATTAAAAATACCCAAAACCGGCTATGTCAATGCAGCCATAATGAAAAGGGCATGATTTTCCTAAGGATAAGGAGGGGGAATTATTTAACCTTTGGGGGCAATAGGGAAAAGCCAGATGTCAATAGGTGAACCCATCAATCAGTCAACTACCAAATTAAATTCTCTAGAGTTAGTTGGGGGCAGTTATTGCCTGGGAAAAACGTTTTGCATGGGTAGTGGTGTGTGGCAGGACTATTAGTCCTTTCCCACACACACACTCCACCAGGGAGTCTTTCCTCCTCACATGGGAAGGATAAGAAGAGACCCCATTCTTCCATTTTTCCCATTCTCACATAGAGACGACTGTTTTTCTCTCCTCATGCACAAGTTTTGGGATTTTTCTCATGCAGAGAACTAGGAGAGCTACCTTACCCTCACGATTTTTCTATGTGTAAATATCATTCACAATTTTGGGCCCTAGATGTTTTCCCTCATCATCAGAAATCCACGCTCGGCTCTCTCTCAAACGGATGGAAGCTTGTTGTGGGTGAATTTCATTTTTGGGATTTTTCTATGTGTATTTCTCTTCACGTTGTGGGTCTGGGCATGTGAATTTTCCTTCACATAGGTTGCATTCCTTTCCTCACACAGCTGATAAATCACTGTTGGTTTCCACACAAATTTTGGTTTGTTGTGGGTTGTTGTTGAGTCGCTTTGGCCATGATAGGGCAAAGAACGAAACTAGAGTCAAATTGCTCAATATGAGTTGTGTATTACCCAAATTGTCATTTCAGGTTTTTTTCTATGGTGTTTTCCTTTAAACCCTAGAGGTGTGAATTTTTGTGCTAGTTGTTTTGTTGTGTGTGGACAGGATATTGGTCTTTGGACTGTGTAGGAGTCGAAAGGAGTCTTCTTGAAAAACCTAGTGTTTTGTAGGAGCCTCGTAGACAAAACTAGAGGGATGGATCTCTTCTCTACACCCACTGAATAGCATTGGAAGGGAAGTCATGTCCTAAGGGATTGTGCAGTAGAGAAGGGAATGATTCCTTGTGTTGGGTGTGTGTGGATGTCTTAGGAGTCAAGCTAGCTCTGGTTTAGGCATCCTTAGCTCTTCAGTGAGTCCACTAGCTTAGCAGACAGTACTTCCATCTCCTGATAATCTGATAAACCAAACTTGTTGGTTTGGTTCAAGTGTTGTTGTGTACTATTGGTCTGATAAACCCAACCGTGTTGACTTGACTGAGTTTTGACAAACTTTTGGCTATGTGTCGGCTTGCGTAGTTTCCTTATTGCTTGTGGGAATCATGCCCAGCTCGGGGGTGGCAGTGTTGCTGAGAGATTAAGGAGCATACTGGCCTATGGTTGGGTGGAACGTTGTAGCGACATAGCTGGTTGCGGGGCGTTCTTCTTCATAAGATAAGTATTCTTGTCTATTTCATCTCTGTAGTTGTATTTGATGTTTAATGAAAATTATGAACATGCTAAATCCTTGAATGGAATGTAGTTTGCTTCCATTGTATGTTAAATAATTAGGCATCTGTGCAAGTTTTAGTTCAAGGCATTTCTTTTATTTATCATATGTATGTTCATGGGGCTAGTTTCCCATGTAGATAGTATGTCAGTAGCATCCTCTTCGTCGGTCAGAGGGTTGGGGACGTTACATTGGCACTATATAAGTACATGTATTCTCAGAGGAGTAGGGATTTATATCCATCATCACATCTTTTAATTGTAGCTACTAGGGATTTATTTGGTGAGCTGAATCGAAGTGCTCGATCTGTTGCTCCCATGGATGGTGCTGAGAAAGAAGTACCCCCATTTTTCCTAGCAACATAATGGTCTATTTATGCAGCAAGATGAATATGAATGTTGGAATCAACTTATCTATACACTGTCATAGTCTCTGAAGTCCCCAGATTCAAGTGATAATATCGAATATATGAATTCTTTATTTGGGATCGATCTTACAAGCAACATTCGATTTGCTGAAAGTGGTGAGGAAAATTTGGAGACATATTTGGTGTACTCATTAAAGTGTCACATATCTCACGAGGTCAACCATTTGTATTAGGGCTTAAACATGGTCTGAAGTATGAACTAGAGAATGTGTCTCTTGTATTAGGTCGTATTGTAGTGTATTTGAAAGAGTCATCCATTAACCCCTTGCCAAATTATTTAACTATTAAGTTGTCTGATTCTTTTGGAAAAGAGAATAAAACCAAAAGGAAAATATTTTGAGGAAACTATATTATCTGATAGAGTTGGATGTTCTATATTTCTGTTCTGATGATGCGTGAGAAGTTGAAGGAACCGTGCAAGATTATTAGAGATCAGGAAAATACAAAATTTGGATTGATTTCAAAGGGAAAATAGAGTGATACCAAGGATAAATATGTGGAAATGCCGAATGCAGAGGCCCTCCTTCAATACCAGACAATTTTTTCCTGGGTATGGTTGTTTTAGTCACTATTTTAAAACAATTGTTTCCATCAAATGTGAAGTAATTTTAAAAACCCAAAGGAAAATTTTCTTCAGCACGGGCTAATATACAAAAACCAATTTAATTATTTGCACAGGTTTCACGCTATAAGAGAATCGAATTAATATTTACAGGGAAATTTTCCAAAATTTCTAATTCCTGTCTGAATCATCAATTTCAAATGCAGATTCCGAGGATCTGGAGGAGAATGTAGAGAAATGGAAACATGGGTTTTTTTGGAACATGTTTAATTACAAAAATTTATCTCATTGTTTACACTGATGTCACCATTTGAGATATCCATATGGGGCTTTGAATCCTGTGTTTCAGGAATTCACCTCCTAAAAACGAGTTAAACATGTCTTTCTATTTTGTAACTGATTCTATTTTTGGGAAGTAGTTAGAATTTGAATTGGAGACTAGGTATAGGTAGTGTTTGTTAGATATTCAAATGTAATAGATATATTTAGGGGTTATACATTAAATATCATAGAGGGTATTTCATTGTAACGGCTTCAATTTTTGTAGATGAATAAAATTGCAGAGAACAAATGTTGAATATTTCTATGGCAAAGATCCTTGTGCCACTACTTTTCTCAGTTAGTGATCTTCTTTCTAATTTTATTTCCAGTTATCATCCCATTATGTATCTTTGTTTCATGCTTCAACAGTATTTTTGTGAGCCAGAATTCATCCTGGATGCTCTAGGCTCATTGTTTCAAACATTTTTAAACAATTTCTTCTAAATTTTTACATAATTCACCGTAGCTAGGTGATCCATTTGATGGATTGTCTTCTTTTGTCTACTATTCAACTTGAAAATGTCTCAAGATCGAGGAAATGGTGTCTACCCTGCCTCTTTCCATGATTCTTTCAAACCCCAACCTCTTGCAACCTAACTCATATCAGATTTTTTATTCCATTGCCCAATGGTCTCCTTCAAGGTTGTCTTACTAAATTTTTAAAAACAAACTTGTCCTATCAGAAATATGACCATCTGAGTGTTAGGATTTAATATCATAAGTGAGAAGGCTTTAAATCATTGAGAGATCCCTCTCTAAATGTATGATGCTAGAATGCAGTCAAAATTGGTTTTGTGGTTACCTCTAGATCTACCCTTTCACAACCTGTGGTTAACCATTTGCATGAAGGGCTTAAACATGGTCTGAAGTCTGAACAGGAGAAGGTGTCTCCTGTATTAGGTTGTAGTGCAGTGTATTTGAAATAGTCATCCATTAACACCTTGCCAAATTATTTAACTATCAATTTTTCTTATTCTTTTGAAAAAGAGAAACAAACCAAAGGCAAAGATTTTGAGGAAAGTAGATTATCTGATATAGTTGGATGTTCTAGATTTATGTTCTGATGAGTTGTGTGAGAAGTTTAAGGAACCATGCCATGTTATTAGAGATTAAGAAAATACAAAATTTGCATTGAATTCAAAGGGAAAACATATTGATCCCAAGGATGAATATTTGGAAATATCAAATGCAGAGGTATCCTTGAATACCAGCCAAGTTTTTCCTGGAATGACTGCTTTAGTCATTATTTTCAAACAACCTTTTATGTCGAACGGGAAGAAATTTAAAAAAAATGAAGTATTTTTTTCTTTATCATTGGATAGTATACAAAAAATTATTTTAGTTTTTACACAGGTGTCACAGTGTGGGAGAATCGAAGTGATCTTTATAGGGAAATTTTCTGGAACTTCAAATTTTTTTCTGAGTCGTCAATTTCAAATGCATATTCTAAAGAACTGGAGGAGAATGTAGTGAAATGGAAACATGGGTTTTGTTTGGAATATGACAAATTACAAAAAAATCTCTTAGTGTTTATGTAGATGTCACCATTGAAGACCTGCACGTGAGTATTTGAAGCCTATTTTTCAGGAATCTGCCTCCTAAAAACCAGTTAAACATGTCTTTCTATTTTGTAACTGATTCTATTTTTGGGAAATTAGTTAGAATTAGAATTGGAGACTAGGTAAAGGTAGTGTTTGTTATATATTCAGATGTACTAGATAGATTTATGGGTTGGAATTTCAATAGAATAAAGTCTCTTTCATTGTAATGCCTTCAATTTCTGTAGATGAATAAAATTGCAAAGAAAATATGTTGAATTTTTCTATAGCAGAGATTCTTGTGCCACAACTTTTCTAAGTGATATTCTTTGTGAATTTATTTCCAGCTATCATCACATTATGTATCTTCTTTCATGTTTGAACAATATTTTTGTGAGCTAGAATTCATCCTGGATGCTCTAGGCTCATTGTTTCAAACATTTTTAAACAATTTCTTCTAAATTTTTACAGAATTCACCCTAGCTAAGTGCTTCGTTTGATGGATTGTCTTCTTTTTTATACTATTCAACTTGCAAATGCCTCAAGATTGAGGAAATGGTGTCTACCCTGCCTCTGTCCATGATTATTTCAAATGCCAACCTCTTGCAACCTAACTCATATCTGATTTTTTACTCCATTGTTCAATGGTCTCCTTCAAGATTGTCTTACTAAATCTTTAAAAACAAACTTGTCCTATCAGAAATATGACCTTCTGAGTGTTAGGATTGAATATCGTAAGTGAGAAGGCTTTAAATCATTGAGAGATCCCTCTCTGAATGTATGAGGCCAGAATGAAGTCAAAATTGGTTTTGTGCTTACCTCGGGATCTACCCTTTCATAGCCTGTGGTTAACCATTTGCATGAAGGGCTTAAACATGGTCTGAAGTGTGAAATAGAGAAGGTGTCTCTTGTATTAGGATGTAGTGCAGTGTATTTGAAATAGTCATCCATTAACACCTTGCCATATTATTTAACTACCAATTTTTCTTATTCTTTTGGAAAAGAGAAACAAACCAAAAGGAAAAGATTTTGAGGAAAGTATATTATCCGATAGACTTGGATGTTATAGATTTATGTTCTGATGAGTTGCATGAGAAGTTGAAGGAACCCTACCATACTATTAGAGATTAAGAAAATACAAAATCTGCATTAAATTCAAAGGGAAAACAGATTGATCCCAAGGATAAATATTTGGAAATATCAAATGCAGAGGTATCCTTGAATACCAGCCAAGTTTTTCCTGGAATGACTGCTTTAGTCATTATTTTCAAACAGCCTTTTATGCCGAATGGGAAGAAATTTTAAAAAAACGAAGGATTTTTTTTCTTTAGCATTGGATAGTATACAAAAAATTATTTCATTTTTTACATAGGTGTCATAGTGTGGGAGAATCGAAGTGATCTTTACAAGGAAATTTTCCAGAACGTCAAATTATTTTCTGAGTCATTAATTTCAAATGCATATTCTAAAGATCTGGAGGAGACTATAGTGAAATGGAAACATGGGTTTTGTTTGGAATATGATGAGTTACAAAAAAATCTCTTAGATTTTACACAGATGTCACCATTTTAGATCTGTACGTGAGTATTTGAAGCCTGTTTTTCATGTTACTTCCTAAAAACCATTTAAACATGTCTTTCTATTTTGTAACTGATTCTATTTTTGGGAAATCAGTTAGAATTAGAATTGGAGACTAGGTAAAGGTAGTGTTTGCTATATATCCAGATGTAATAGATAGATTTATGGGTTGTAATTTCAAGAGAATATAGGCTCTTTCATTGTAATGGCTTCAATTTCTGTAGATGAATAAAATTGCAGAGAACAAAAGTTGAATTTTTCTATGGCAGAGATTCTTGTGCCACCACTTTTCTTAGTAAGTGATATTCTTTGTGATTTTATTTCTAGTTATCACCACATTGTTTATCTTCTTTCATGTTTGAACAGTAGTTTTTTGAGCCAAAATTCATTCTGGATTCTCTAGGCCCATTATTTCAAACATTTTTACACAATTTCTTCTAAATTTTTACAAAATTCACCCTAGCTAGGTGCTTTGTTTGATGGATTGTCTTCTTTTGTCTTCTAATCAACTTGCAAATGCCTCAAGACTAAGGAAATGGTGTCTACCCTGCCTATGTCCATGATTCTTTCACACACCAACCTCTTACAACCTAACTCATATATGATTTTTTACTCCATTTCCCAATGGTCTCCTTCAAGATTGTCTTACCAAATATTTAAAAACAAACTTGTCCTATGAAAAATCTGACCTTATGAGTGTTATGATTTAATATCTTAATTGAGGAGGATTTTAATCATTAATAAATCTCTCTCTGACTGTATGAGGTTATAATGCAATCAAAAGTGGTTTTGTGGTTACCTAGGGATCTACCCTTTCATAACCTGTGTACATTCTAAGTGATAACATATTGGCACCATTTTCGGGGAACGAGGGTTCAAATATTACCTAGGTATGAACGAAAGAGTTTCAGATTTGATTGTTGATGGTGAACAAAAGTCAAACACCAAGTAGGATGTGCATCTTTCACCTGGTGAATCCATTCTCAAATAATCCATATTTCTAAATTTGTGGTGACTCCACTGGCGACATGGTCTAGAAATCAAGCTTTCAAAGAGAACCGGTAGACTCTACCAAGGGATGAACTCATTGTAAAGACATGGAAAGGCATGATGAAACAATCAGGTACTCAAGTTTAAATTTTCTCCAAGACATTTGGTCCTTTCTTGTCTATTATTTCTTGTCCTTTCCCAAACTTGTCAAAAGAATTTATCATTGTTTATTACATCCAAAACAACACCATCGATTCACTCACGTATATCCCTCTTTTTCAAACCGAGGATATGTCTTCATCTTGTACATATGATTCTAACCAAGATCTTTTATTCGATCCACATAAGAACAATAATCAACCTTGTGAGCCTCATAATGCTAGAATTGACACTATATCCTTTCCACGTGATTCTTTTCCTTCCAGGATCCCAAACCAGTACAGACCACTTCATCTACCTTATGTGCTTCATGATTTTCCTACAAGAAACTACAAATACCTTCTTAGGTTTGATGGAGAATCTGAGAACCTTACAGCTAAGAAACATCTCCAATATTTTGATCATTTCCTTGACCTTTTTGAAATAGAGAATGATGATGTTTGTATGAGGGATTTTTCCCAATATTTGCATGGAGATGTTAAGGAATGGTTTAAGAATTTGCAGCCTAAATCCATCAATACATGGGAAAAGGTTTCTAATATATTTTTGGGTTTCTAGGGTAAGAGGAGGTCAATGGACCAAGTTCTTTCATAATTTTATTCCGTGAAGAAACAAGAAGGTGAAACCATGTCAAGTTTTAACAAGCGGGTTGCAAGATTTTATTGTAACATGCCTAAATAAATTTAACCACTTGAAGATGTTTCTAAATTGTACTATGCACCAACCTTTCCTCTTGAATTGTCCTTTCTTCTTTTGGAGAAAAGGTCAGGAACTTTGCAGCATATGTTCGTTGATTCCTTAGAAGTTGAAGATAATCTTAGGGTGTCTAAAAGAATTTCAGAATAAGGGACAAGGAATTAGAGTTGGATGAGCAGCATGAACAGGAAGAATTCGCTTTGCATTCCAATTCTTATTTTTACAAGAAATAAGATGACAATCCCAGTGATATACAAGAAGAGTGTTATAATGATTTTTTTTATGAAGATTGCAATCATCATGTTACAAATTATGTTAGCGATTGTTTTCAAGAATATTCCAGTCCACCTATATCTGATGAGTATGAGGATGACTACTTGGATAATGTACCTAAACAACCAGCTGAATATTTTGTAAGTTCTAAGCTAGTTAATGGATAAAATATGATTGCAATCCATGATCAAAATTCTGAAAACTTAGTGGATAGTAAGCATGCTAAAATGTCTTTTTGGCCAATGTGTTTTTATTCATTTGAAATTTTGAAACAAATATGTAGAGTCACTAATCAAAAAAGGAACTTGAGGTAATGGAGAATTTCATACACTTTCTAGAACTAGATAATGACAAAGATGAGCAATCATGCAATCAATCCCAGCATATGAAAAAACCAGCAGTTTTTCAATGAGGAATCAAATCACCAAGAAGAAGAAGAGGGTTCTTAATCAAAATTTTCCTCGTGTCTTTCAAATTCAGAATCTTAATGTCAAGAAATATTTTGTTCGCTTGGTTTTATTGAAGAAAAGAATGATATTTATGCTAAAGTATATAAAGAAAATCAAGTTGTTAATTGAGAAATTTTAAATGAGATTGTTGAGGTTCTATTTGAAAATTTTCATGAGCATTCTTTTCAAGGTTCTTTTGAAAAACAGTTTGAGAGTGTGCAAAATAATTTACAGTTTGAGTAACCTTGTCATGGCAAGCAAATGACAGAGTATGTTGAAGGTTGTCATTTTTTTTATGATCCAGTGGATGATTATATGGAAACAATTTGCAGTAGGAATAATTGGTTATGTGTTTGGAGTAAAAATCAAGTATTTTATCATAGCTTTTTGCTATTATGTTCTTCAATTCTGATTTAGATCAAGCATGATGAGAGAGTTCAATTATTGGATCAATTGCTTGGTTGGCTTCATTGGAAATCAAAGTTTATTTGATTGGGAATTGGTTCTCAGTAAAATAGGGTAGGTAGGTGTGAATAAGCTCGACATGACGAGCATTTATTTCAACAAATTTTCAATTTTGATTTCAACATCAGTTTCAAGTTTCAAGGTCACATTTGCATTTTATAGTTGGTTACAAGTTACAGTATGGATGACAGGTTACAGGTTATAAAGTGGGATTTTTTTGCAGAATGGTTTTAGGTAATGGTTACAGGTCAAAAAAGGTTGATGGTTTCAAATAAAATTGGGAGCATCCCAATAGATTAGGTACTCAGTCTACGGGTTCTTTGCTACCTCGCAGGGAGGATAGCATCCCCAATTGGAGCCAACTATTAGCACTGTGTTAGTCTTGCAACAGTTGTTGTTATGACCATATCTATTTCAAAATTTCATCGATGATTTGGCAGCATCAAAGGTTTACTCATTTAATAAATCATAAAAGGTTGGAAAGTAAAAAGGGGTTAAAGGTTTCGAGTAAAACAAAAAGAATTTTTTATGATTGGAAAGGATTTTATTCATTTTTAATAAAACGTAAACATTGGTTTTATAGAGAAATTTTGTCTTCAAAGTCAATTTTTTATATTTTTGAACAAGTTTATTTTTTATAAGGAAAATATTTTTTATGATTGGAAAGGATTTTATTCATTTTGAATAAAACGTAAGCATTGGTTTTATAGGTAAATTTCGTCTTTATAGTCAATTTTTTATATTTTTGAACAAGTTTTATTTTTTATAAGGAAAAGAAAAATTTATGATTGGAAAGGATTTTATTCATTTTGAATAAAACGTAAACATTGGTTTTATAGGTAAATTTTGTCTTTATAGTCAATTTTTTATATTTTTGAACAAGTTTTATTTTTTATAAGGAAAAACAAAATTATGATTGGAAAGGATTTTATTCATTTTGAATAAAACGTAAACATTGGTTTTATAGGTAAATTTTGTCTTTATAGTCAATTTTTTATATTTTTGAACAATTTTTTATATTTTTGAATAACAATTTTTTATATTTTTGTACAACAAATTTTTTATTTTTTATAAAAATATTGACTAAAACGTAAACATTGGTTTTATAGGTAAATTTTGTCTTTATAGTCAATTTTTTATATTTTTGAACAAGTTTTATTTTTTACAAGGACAAAAAAAAATTATGATTGGAAAGGATTTTATTCAATTTGAATAAAACGTAAACATTGTTTTTATAGGTAAATTTTGTCTTTATAGTCAATTTTTTAAATTTTTGAACAAGTTTTATTTTTTATGAGGAAAAAGAAAAATTATGATTGGAAAGGATTTTATTCATTTTGAATAAAACATAAACATTGGTTTATAGGTAAATTTTGTCCTTATAGTCAATTGTTTATATTTTTGAACAATTTTTTATATTTTTGAACAACAATTTTTTATTTTTTATAAAAATATTGACTAAAACTTAAACACTAGTTTTATAGGTCAATTTTGTCTTTATAGTCAATGTTTTATATTTTTTAACAACAATTTTTTATATTTTTGTACAACAATTTTTTATTTTTTATAAAGATAAAAAAAATTGTCTTTATAGTCAATTTTTTATATTTTTAAACAATATATTTTTGTACAACAATTTTCTATTTTTTATAAAAATATTTTTGTACAACAATTTTCTATTTTTAATAAAAATATTAACAAATGATGTTTTAGCACAATTTTTTATTTTTTATAAGAATATTGTTTTGGCACAAAGCCGCTCAACACCAAGAGCATAGCATATGACTATTCCCAATTTTTTATTTTTTATAAAAATATTGTTTTGGCACAAAGCCTCTCAACACCAAAAGCATAGCATATGACTAATCACAATTTTTTATTTTTATAAAAAACACCAAGAGCATAGCATATGACTACCAAGAGCATGACTATTCACAATTTTTTATTTTTTATAAAAATATTGTTTTACCAAGAGCTTAGCATATGACTATTCACAAATTTTTATTTTTTATAAAAATATTGTTTTACCAAGTGCATAGTTTGGCACAAAGCCGCTCAATTTTTTATTTTTTATAATAAAAATATTCACAATTTTTTATTTTTTTATAATAAAAATATTGTTTTCGCACAAAGCCGCTCAATTTTTTTTTAATAAAAATATTGTTTTGGCACAAAGCCGCTCAACACCAAGAGCATAGCATATGACTATTCAAGACGTTTTTATTTTTTATAATAAAAATATTGTTTTGGAACAAAGCCGCTCAACACCAAGAGCATAGCATATGACTATTCAAGATGTTTTTATTTTTTATAATAAAAATATTGTTTTGGCACAAAGCCGCTCAACACCAAGAACATAGCATATGACTACCAAGAGCATAGCATATGATTATTCAAGATGTCGATTTTTTGAAGTTGTAACATCAAATCAACATACAAAGCAATCTAGCATATGACTACCAAGAGCATAGTCCAAGTTCAGATCACAAAGCTCAAGGGCTCATTCATTTGTTCCTAAAACACACACATCACTCCAAATGAGATTATTATCAATTCTTCCTAGTTCTTATCTCACTATCTCCACTTACCTTATGACCTCAGGGATAAACCCTTAGAGCCTCTTCTATGATGTTGTCCCTACCAGCTACTGCTAAACCCTTTCATGCCCTGCTAGTTCTGTCCCTACCCTGATGCGGTTCCTACCAAGCTAGTTCTGTTCCCTACCCTGATGCCCCCTACCCTGATGCGGTTCCTACCCAGCTAGTTCTGTTCCCTACCCTGATGCCCACCCAACCGAGTCTTCCCAAAGAGTCTTTGTATGTTTATTTGATTTGAAGTTGTAACATCAAATCAACATACAAAGCAATCTGTCATATGACTACCAAGAGCATATGACTACCAAGAGCATAGCATGACTACCAAGAACATAGCATATGACTACCAAGAGCATAGCATATGATTATTCAAGATGTCGATTTTTTGAAGTTGTAACATCAAATCAACATACAAAGCCATCCGTGATAGTCCAAGCTTTGAGCTCACACAAAGATCAATAGTGTACAACACATTGTAAAGGTCAATGGATATACAATGAAAAATGACACTCCCCCCTTTGAATGTGGGATAAAGATAAAGTTAAACCATGAAACCAACAGTTGCAACACAATGAAAAGATAGGATTATGAAGGTTCATCTCGACGATTTTATTTTGGTGCACCAACACAACTATGTAAGTAAAGTATGGAAAGCGTGTGCCTATCCTGCCTATTTTGTTTTGGTTATGTTGAAAAAATTTGACGTCCTCGACCTCAACCTTGTTTCTATGATGCGCACTCAAGTTATAATCGCAAGCGATTTGAACATGGACATGGAGGAGCTTTCTCATTTGCTAACCACTTCCAAAAGGCCAGAAACATAATACACAACACTCGGATCTTTCAGCTGAGATCAGATCAAGATAATGAAAAAGTCGAAGTATATTTAATTCTCGAGGGAGTAAATCAAGAGAAATTCGTTTCTAATTTCCAGTCTTCATCATTTGACGTCAAACTTCATGATATACAAGGAAAAAATTATCGATGGTAGAGGAAACAAGTTGCAGAACAATCAAAGTAAAGTATAATTGATGTTCTAAAGGATCCAAATATTGTATTTGTCATAACTGGAATGAATGGTTTTCCAGAACTAATGTGACTTAGAGAATCCTCTAATCTTGATACATGAAAAGAAAATTTCAAATTTGGATGCAATTCTCCGAGCGATGAAGCTGGCGCTAAAAGCCAAAAAGTGTTTCTGATTTTGTCTGAAGACATAGAAAGTGATGCACTAGCAGCTTTAATTTCGAATAAAATTCATCCATGAGTCAAGGTGTGTGCAATCAAAGCTCCACACTTTGGAGAAAATAGAAAATCCAATTTGCAGGATCATGATATACTTACTGGTAACCACTGCAGAAAAAAAACTTCTGGATTGTCACATTCATGCGATTCTGGATAAGGGATTCACTTTTGTTCATAGATGCCAATCGCATTTCAGAACTTCATCTTATGCATTTCAGAACAGGCTGCATCTATGGGCCACACAGCTAGTTTATGTAATCTAGGAATACATACTACATGAATTCGAATTTACAATGTTTACATTCAGTTCTAGAGCTAAAGTTGGCACTACAGAAGTACACGTATTCTGGGAAGAGTAGTGATTTAGATCCATCATCACATCTTTTAACTATAGCTATTAGGGATTTATTTGGTGAGATGGATCGAAGTGCTCAAGCTATTGCTCCCATGCAATTTTGGATGGTGTGGAGAAAGAAATACTCCCATTTTTGCCAGCAACATAATGGTCTATTTATGCAACAGGATGCAGAGGAATGATGGACTCAACTTATCTATACACTGTCACAATCTCTGATTCCCCATATTCGAGTGATAATATCAAATCTATGAAGTCTTTATTTGGGATCGAGCTTACAAGCAAGATTCGATGTGGTGAGAGCGGTTAGGAAATTTTGGAGACAGATTTGGTGTACTCGTTAAAGTGTCACATATCTCACGAGGTCAACAATTTTCATGAATGGCTTAAAAATGGTCTCTAAAGTTTGAACTGAAGAAGGTGTCTCTTGTATTAGGCCATAGTGCAGTGTATTTGAAAGAGTCATCCATTAACACCTTGCCAAATTATTTAACTCACAATTTGTTTTATTCTTTTGGAAAAGAGAATCAAACCAAAAGGCAAAGAATTTGAGGAAAGTAGATTATCTAATAGAGTTGGATGTTCTAGATTTCTGTTAATGAGCTACGTGAGAAGTTGAAGGAAGCGCACAAGATTCTTAGAGATAAGAAAATAAAAAATTTGGATTTAATTGAAAGGTAAAATAGAGAGATCCCAAGGATAAAGATGTGGAAATGTCAAATGCAGAGGTATCCTTGAATATTAGACAAGTTTTTCCTCGGAATGACTGTTTTTTCACTATTTTAAAACAATTGTTTCCACTGAATGTGAAGTAATTTAAAAAATCGAAGGATTTTTTTCTTCTTCATAGGATAATATACAAAAACCTATTAAAACCTATTTAATTTTTTACACAGGTGTCACAGTCTAGGAGAATCAAAGTGATGTTTACATGGTAATTTTGTGGAATTTCAAATTATAATGTCGATTCTGAGGATCTGGAGAAGAATGTAGAGAAATGGAAACATGGGTTTTTTTTGGAACATGTTGAGTTACAGAAACCTCTCTCAATGTTTACAAATATGTCACAATTTGAGATATGTAGAAGGGGATTTGAAGCCTATGTTTTAGGAATCCGCCTCCTAAAAACCAGTTAAACATGTCTTTCTGTTTTGTAATTGATTCTATCTTTTGGAAAGTAGTTAGAATTCGAATTGAAGACTACGTAGAGGTAGTATTTCTTTCATATTCAAATGTAATATATAGAATTAGGGGTTGTACTTTCAAGAGAAGAGACTCTCTTTCATTGTAACGGCTTCAATTTCTGTAGATGAATAAAATTACAGAGAAAAAATGTTGAATTTTTCTATGGTAAAGATTATTGTGCCACCAGTTTTCTAAGTAAGTGATCTTCTTTGTGATTGTATTTCCAGTTATCATCCCATAATGTATCTTTCTTTCATGTTTGAACAGTAATTTTGTGAACCAGAATTCATCATGGATGCTCTAGGCTCATTGTTTCAAACATTTTTAAACAATTTCTTCTAACGTTTTACAAAATTCTCCCTACCTAGGTGCTCTGTTTGATGGACTGTCTTATTTTTTCTGCTAATCAACTTCCAAATGCCTCAAGACTGAGGAATTGGTGTCTACCCTGCCTCTATAACAAACTTGTCTTATAAGAAATATGGCCTTCTGAGTGTTATGATTGAATATCTTAAGTGAGAAGGCTTTAAATCAATGAGGGATCCCTCTCTGACTCTATGAGGTGAGAATGGAGTCAAAAGTGGTTTTGTGGTTACCATGGGATCTACCCTTTCACAACCTGTGGTTAACCGTTTGCATAAAGGGATTAAACATGGTCTAAAGTTTGAACTGGAGAAGGTGTCTCCTGTATTAGTGCAATGTATTTGAAAGAGTCATCTATTAACACCTTGCCAAATTATTTAAGTATCAAATTTTTTGATTCTTTTGGAAAATAGAATCAAACCAAAAGGAAAATATTGTGAGCCTAGTAGATTATCTGATAGAGTTGGATGTTTTAGATTTATGTTCTCATGAGCTGCATGAGAAGTTGAAGGAATCACGCAAGATTCTTAGAGATCAATAAAATACAAAATTTGGATTGAATTCAAAGGGAAAATAGAGTGATCCCAAGGATGAATATGTGGAAATGTCAAATGAATAGGTATCCTTGAATACCAGCCAAAATTTTCCTGGGAATGACTATTTTCAAACAACGTTTTCCGTCGAATGGGAAGGAATTTTAACAAACCGAAAAAAAATTCTTCATAACGGGCTAATATACAAAAACCTCTTTCAGTTTTTACATAGGTGTCATAGTGTGGGAGAATCGAAGTGATATTTACATGGAAATTTTCCAGAATTTCAAATTCCTATCTGAGTCATCAATTTTAAATGCAAATTCTGAGGATCGAGAGGAGGATGTAGTAAAATGGAAACATGGGTTTTGTTTGGAACATGTGGAATAACAAAAACGAATCTCTATTTTTACACAGATTTCACCATTTGAGATATGCATGTGGGTATTTGAATCCTAATTTTTAGGAATCTACATCCTAAAATCCATTTCACAATGTCTTTCTATTTTGTAACTAATTCTATTTTGGGAAAGTAGTTAGAATTCGAATTGGAGACTAGGTAGAGGTACTGTTTGTTATATATTCAGATGTAATAGATAGATTTATGTGAGATTTAGGGGTTTTACTTTCAAGAGAATAGATTCTCTTTCATTGTAATGGCTTCAATTTATGTACATGAATAAAAGTACAGAGAACAAATGTTGAATTTTTCTATGGCAGAGATTCGTATGCCACCACTTTTCTTAGTAAGTGATATTCTTTGTGATTGTATTTCCAGTTATCACCCTATTATATATATTTATTTCATGTTTGAATAGTAGTTTTGTGATCTATAATTCATCCTAGATGCTTTAGGATCATTGTTTTAAACATGTTTAAACAATTTATTCTAAAGTTTTACAGAATTCACCCTAGCTGGGTGCTCTGTTTGATGTACTATCTTCTTTTGTCTGCTAATCAAATCGAAAATGCCTCAATACTAAGGAAATGGTGTCTACCCTTCCTATGTCCAAGATTCTTTCAAACCTCGACCCCTTGCAACCTAACTCATATATGATTTTGACTCCATTTCCCAATGGTCTCCTTTAAGATTGTCTTACCAAATATTTAAAAACAAATTTGTCCTATCAGAAATCTGACCTTCAGAGTGTTATGAATTAATATATTGAGTGATGAGGATTTAAATAATTGAAAGATCCCTCTTTGACTATATGAGTTTGGAATGCATTCAAAATTGGTTGTGTGGTTACATCGAGGTCTGCCCATTCACAGCCTGTGTAGATTATGAGTGCTAACATATTGGTGCCTCCCGGGGAATGAGGGTTCAAATATTCCATGGGTATGAACGAAAGAGTTTCAAATTTGATTGTTGATGGTGAACAAAAGTTAGACACCAAGTAGCATGTGCATCTTTCACCTGGTGAATCCATTCTCAAAGAATCCATATTTCTAAATTTGTGGTGACTCCACTGGCGGCATGGTCCAGAAATCAAGCATTCAAAGAGAACTGGTAGATTCTACCGGGGGATGAACTCATTCTAAATACATGGAAAGGGATGATGAAACAATCATGTACTCAAGTTTCAATTTTGTCCTAGACATTTGGTCCTTTCTTGTCTATTATTTCTTGTCCTTTCCTAAACTTGTCAAAAGAATTTCTTATTGTTTATTACATTCAAAACAATACCATCAATTCACTCCTGTGTATCCCTCTTGGCAAACCGAGGATATGTCTTCATCTTGTACATATGATTATGACCAAGATCTTTCATTCGAGCCACATAAGAACAATAATTAGCCTTGTGAGCCTCATGATGCTAAAATTGATACTATATCATTTCCACATTATTCTTTTCCTTCCAAGATCCCAAACCGGTACAGACCACTTCATCTACCTCATGTCCTTCATGATTTTCCTACAAAACACTACAAATACCTTCCTATTTTTTATGGAGAATCCGATAATCTTACAACTGATAAACATCTTGGCATGCTTTTGAGCATTTTCTTGACCTTTTTGAAATAGAGCATGATGATATTTGCATGTGGGATTTTTCCCAAGCTTTACAAGGAGATGTTTAGGAATGGTTTAAGAATTTGCATCCTGAATCCATCAATACATGGGAAGAGTTTTCTGCTATATTTTTTAGGTTCTAGGGTACCAGGAGGTCAATGGACCAAGTTCTTTCAAAATTTTATTCCATGAAGAAACAAGAAAGTGAAACCATGTCAAGTTTGAACAGGAGGTTTGCAAGCTTTTATCATAACATGCCTAAATAAATTCAACCAATTGAAGATGTTGGTAAATTGTACTATGCATCAACCTTTCCTCGTGAATTGTCCTTTCTTATTTTGGAGAGAAAGTCAGACACTTTATAGCATATGTTTGTTGATTCCTTGGAAGTTGAAGATAATTTTAGGATGTCTAAAATAATTTCAGAACAAGATAGTGTAAATAAAAGGGACAAGGAATTAGAGTTGGATGAGCATCATGAACAAGAAGAATTTCCTTTGCATTCCAATCCTTCTTTTGATAAGAAAGAAGATGACCTGCCCAGTGATATATAGGAAGAGTGTTACAATTATTTGTTTTATGAATATTGCAATCATCTCGTTGCAAATTTTGTTAGTGGTATTTTTTAAAAATATTTCAGTCCACCTATGTATGATGAGTATGAGGATGACTACTTGGATAATGTACCTAAAAAACCAGCTGAATATTTTGCAAGTTCTAGGCCAGTTAATGGAGAAAATCTAATTGCAATCCATGATCAAAATTCTGAAAATAAAGTGGATAGTAAGCATGTTGAAAGTGATTGTTTTCCACTATGTTTATCTTCATTTGAAATGTTGAAACAAATATTTAGAGTTACTAATCAAAAAAGGAACTTGAGGTAATGGATAATTTCATAGACTTTCTAGAAATGGATGATCAGAAAGATGAGAAATCATGCAATCAATCCCAGCATATGAAAAAACCAACAGTTTGCAATGAGTAATTAAATTACGAAGAAGAAGAGGGTTCTCAATTGAAATTTTCCTCACGTCTTTCAAATTCAGAATTTTTATGTCATGAAACATTTTGTTCACTTGGTTTTATTGAAGAAAAGAATGATATTTCTGTTGAAGCACATAAATAAAATCAAGTTGTTAATTCAGAAATTTTAAATGAGATTGTTGATGTTCTATTTGAAAATTGTCATGAGCATTTTTTTCAAGGTTCTTTTGAAAAATAGTTTGAGAGTGTCGAAAATAATTTACACTTAAAGCAGCCTTCTCATGGCAAGTGAATGATAGAGTATGTTGAAGGTTGTCATGTTCTTTATGATCCGGTGGCTGATTATATGGAAAAAAATTGCAGTAGCAATGGTTGGTTATGTGTTTGCAGTAAAAAACAACTCTTTTATCATATATTTTTTCTCTTATGTTTTTCAATTATGGTTTGGATCAAGCATGATGAGAGATTTCAATTATTGGATCAATTGCTTGGTTGGATTCATTGGAAATCAGAGTTTACTTGATTGGGCATTGGTGCTCAGTAAAGTATGGTAGGTAGGTGTGAATAAGCTCTATATGACAAGCATTTATTTCAGCAAATTTTCAAGTTTGATTTCAACATGAGTTTCAGTTTCAGTTTCAAGTTTCAATTTCATATTTGCAGTTTATAATTGGTTACAGATTATAGTATGGATGGGTGAAAGGTTACAGGATACAAAGTGGGATTTGTTTGTAGAATGGTTTCAGGTGATGGTTACAGGTTAGAATAAGTTGAGGGCATTGGATAAAATTGGGAGCATCCCAATGGATCGGGAACTTAGTCTACAGGTTCTTTGGTACCTCGAAAGGACGATAGCATCGGGCCAATTGGAGCCAGTTATTAGTACTATGTTAGTATTGCAATAGTTGGTGTTATGGCCATATCTATTTCAAAATTTCATCAGTGATTTGGAAGCATCAAAAGTTTACTGTTTTAATAAATCATAAAATGTTGGAAAGTAAAAAGGGGTTAAAGGTTTCGAGCAAAAGGAAAACAATTTTTTATGATTGAGAAGGATTTTATTGATTTTGACTAAAACATAAACATTTTTGGCTTTATCGTCACGTTTTTATCTTTTTGACCAAGTTTTATTTGTTATAAAAATATTGACACAGGAGGTTTTTATAAAAAATTTGGCACAAGGCCACTCAACACTAAGGGTATAGCATATGACTATTCAAGATGTTGATTTTTTGAAGTTGTAACATCAAAGAAACATACAAATCCTTTCATAAAATTCTAAGTGTTGAGCTCACATGGAGATCAATAGTGCTCAACATGTTGATATATTCTATAAAGGTTAATGTATATAAAATGAAAAAATACATGCCCCCCTTTGCAAGTGGGATAAAGAAAAATATAAACAATGACACCAACATTTGCAACACAATGAAAAGATAGGATTTTGAAGGTTCAGCTCGATGATTTTTTTTTGCTGCACCAATACCCCAATGTAAGTAAAGTATGGCAAGTGTGTGCCTATCTTGCCTATTTTGTTTTGGATATGTTGCAAAAATTTGACGTCCTCTGTCACGTCCCTACCCCTCATACCAACGATGGAGAGGATGTGACCATGGTACCGCTGATGTCAAATGGGAAATATATCCCCATGAACATAAACATGAACATCCATTGAATTAAAAACATATACCAGAGTATAAAACATTCAATATACAACGGAATCAATAACATCCATTCAAGCATTCAAACATTCAACATGCTCATATTAATTCATAAAACAATAGTTTGCAGAGGTTAGGCACAATAATAAAAGTGAATACTTATCTGGTAATTGTGTTGTCCTGCAACTAGCTACATCGCTGCAACGTTCCACCCAACCATAGGCCAGTGTGCCCATCAATATATTGGCACCAATGCCTCCCCCAAGCTAGGCATGATTCCACAAGGAACTGAGGAACAACAGGCTCATACACATAGCAAAATACATATCAAAACCCTGCCAAGCCAAAATTACATTTGGGTTTATCAGGATACTAGGGAAACAAGCCAATAGCATAAGGGTTACTTGGACTTACTCGGCCAAGCCAACAATTACACAGAAACACTATCATACCCTCTAACATAGGGGTCTCTTAGACTTACTTAGCCAAGGAAACACTTTGCATCACACACACAACCAACCAATTAATCAAAACATAGCCACACACAAATGCTGGATATGAGCAAAGCGTTTATGGGAAACCAAAACAAAATGGCTAAGGGGAACAACACCCTGGAAGAGAAAATACTCTTTTAGGAAAGTTTCTTGTGCATTATGGAGGAAATTCGGCCACAACAAACCCCCAAATCAAAATTTGATCTCAGAAAACATCTCTCAGCATTGCTAGAGAAAAAACAACCATCATTCACACCCAAAACATGAGGCTTGGCTCGCTAGCCACTGAGAAACAAAAAATCAAATTTATGGGCATGGAACAGTGAGGAAAACATTAGGAGATCATGGGGAAAACACCCAGCAAGCTCAGATGCATGAGGAAAACCAAAAAAAGACCTCTTGAAACCCTCAAAACGTGAATCACAGCTGCACATTCAATGAACAAAACAAAAACAGGATTTCCCAGATACTGCAATGAGTAAAACCATAGCAAAAACACCGATGGAGGATCCCAGCCATTGAGCATTTCCAAATCAAATTCTTCGCCATGGAAAAATGAAGAAAAACATCAAAAACATGAGGGAGAATTCCCCCAGCTATCTCCAGCACTGCGAAAGATCCCACATGAGTGAGAATGGGTGAGGAAATGAAAGGAATGGGTGCATAATGTCTTGGGAATGACTTCCCAAGCTTTTACTTTCCCCAAAAGTAAAAAACACACTTTCCAAAAATGGGTGACCTCCCAAATTCGAATTTGACCACCATGCATTTCCCATCCCAAGGAGATAACTTCTTCAACCACTTTTAGATGACTAGGCACAAAAAGACAAAAAGGGTAGTTGACAAGTTTATGGGTTTTACCTTAAACATTTGGATTTTCCTCATAGGCTCAAGGTTGAATAATCCCCCCTCCATATTCCTTGTGAAATCATGCCCCCATCTCTTTAACGTTGCAGCACGTAGCTAGTTGTGGTATTTTTATTAATTTTCATTTTACATGATTTCTCAAAACACATTGTGTCTGGCTCGCACATAAACCATCTACATCAATTTTTTTAATCACCAAAACATCCAACACTAAACCCATGGTGGGGCATTTTCCTTGAGCTCCATACCATGATTTAATACAATATTTACATAATATGCAATTTAATACCATGGGTTCAAAACCAAGGTGTTACATCCTCGACCTCAACCTTGTTTCTATGTCATGCACTCAAGTTATAATGGAAAGTGATTTGAACATGGAAATGGAGGAGCTTTTGCATTTGCTAACCACTGCCAAAAGTCCAGAAACATCATAGACAACACTCGGATATTTTAGTTGAGATCAAGATAATGAAAAAATCAAAGTATATTTATTTCTATAGGGAGTAAATCAAGAGAAAGTCGTTTCTAATTTCAAGTCTTGGTAATTTGATGTTAAACTTCATGATATCCAAGGAAAAAGTTATGGACGGTATAGGAACCAAGTTGCAGAAAAATCAAAGTAAACTATAATTGAAGTTCTAAAGGAATCAAATCTTGTATTTGTCATAACTAGAATGAATGGTTTTCCAGAAGTAATGTGAATTAGTGAATCTACTAATCTTGATACATGTAAAGAAAATTTCAAATTTGGATGCAATTCTCTGAGAAATGAAGATGGAGCTAAAAAACAAAAAGTGTTTCTGATTGTTTCTGAAGACATAGAAAGTGATGGACGAGAAGAGTTAATTTAGAATACAATTCATGCATGACTCAAGGTATGTGCAATCAAAGCTCCACACTTTGGAGAAAACATAAAATCCAATTTGCAGGATCTTGCTACACTTACTGGTAACCACTATAGAAAAACAACTTATGGATCATCACACTCATGTGATTCTGGATAACGGATTCACTTTTGTTCATAGATGCCAATCGCATTCCATACCTTAATCGTATTTACTTTTGTTTTTTTCAAGAGTAAGTGCTCTTGAATTTCTTCGGATGTCACTGAGTACTTACATTAAAGCTATAGGGCAATGTATTTCTTGAATTCCTGAGATTAAGATAGAATCCGGAAGCTAGTATAGAAATAAACTTGAAAGAATGTTCAAGGATATTGTAAAATCAAAAGATGATAAACTGTTCAAGGGAAGGCCATACATCAATCCGATGGCGTGAAATCATTATGTTGACAAAAGTCTTGGGAACTTAATTTTTCAATGCTCACTGGAATTTTTATTAGTGGGCATATCAAAACATGTGTGAGCTAATATTACTCAGCCAAATAAATCAGCGGCTGCTAAAAATTCCACTAATTAAATCGCAAAGATACTAATTCCCAAGAGGGTCAGCTAAGATCAAGATAATCAAAAAGTTGAAGTATATTTAATTCTAGAGGGAGTAAATCAAGAGAAATTCGTTTCTAATTTCCCGTCTTCGTCATTTGACATCAAACTTCATGATATCCAAGGAAACAATTATCGATGGTAGAGGAAACAAGTTGCAGAACAATAAAAGTAAAGTTTAATTGATGTTCTAAAGGATCCAAATATTGTATTTGTCATAACTGGAATGAATGGTTTTCCATAACTAATGTGAATTAGAGAATCCTCTAATCTTGATACATGAAAAGAAAATTTCAAATTTGGATGCAATTCTCCGAGCGAAGAAGCTGGCGCTAAAAGCCAAAAAGTGTTTCTGATTTTTTCTGAAGATGTAGAAAGTCATGCACTAGCAACTTTAATTCCAAATAAAATTCATGCATGAGTCAAGGTGTGTGAAATCAAAGCTCCACACTTTGGAGAAAATAGAAAATCCAATTTGCAGGATCATGATATACTTACTGGTAACCACTGCAGAAAAACAACTTCTGGATTGTCACATTCATGCGATTCTGGATAAGGGATTCACTTTTGTTCATAGATGCCAATCGCATTTCAGAACTTCATCTTATGCATTTCAGAACAGGCTGCATATATGGGCCACATAGCTGGTTTATTTAATCTAGCAATACATACTACATGAATTCGAATTTACAATGTTTACATTCAGTTCTAGAGCTAAAGTTGGCACTATAGAAGTACACGTATTCTGGGAAGAGTAGCGATTTATATCCATCATCACATCTTTTAACTATAGCTATTAGGGATTTATTTGGTGAGATGGATCGAAGTGCTCAAGCTATTGCTCCCATGCAATTTTGGATGGTGTGGAGAAAGAAATACTCCCATTTTTGCTAGCAACATAATGGTCTATTTATGCAACAACATGCAGAGGAATGATGGACTCAACTTATCTATACACTATCACAATCTATGATTCCCCATATTCGAGTGATAATATCAAATATATGAAGTCTTTATTTGGGATCGAGCTTACAATCAAGATTCGATGTGGTGAGAGTGGTTAGGAAAGTTTGGAGACAGATTTGGTGTACTCATTAAAGTGTCACATATCTCACGAGGTCATCCATTTTCATGAAGGGCTTAAACATGGTCTCTAAAGTTTGGATTGAAGAAGGTGTCTCTTGTATTAGGCCATAGTGCAGTGTTTTTGAAAGAGTCATCCATTAACACCTTGCCAAATTATTTAACTGACAATTTTTCTTATTCTTTTGGAAAAGAGAATCAAAACAAAAGGCAAATATTTTAAGGAAAGTAGATTATCCGATAGAGTTGGATGTTCTATATTTATGTTAATGAGCTATGTGAGAAGTTGAAGGAAACGCACAAGATTCTTAGAGATCAAGAAAATAAAAAATTTGGATTTAATTGAAAGGTAAAATAGAGAGGTCCCAAGGATAAAGATGTGGAAATGTCAAATGCAGAGGTATCCTTGAATATTAGACAAGTTTTTCCTCGGAATGACTGTTTTTTCACTATTTTAAAACAATTGTTTCCACTGAATGTCAAGTAATTTAAAAATCGAAGGATTTTTTTCTTCTTCGTGGGACAATATACAAAAACCTCTTTAACTTTTTACATAGGTGTCACAGTGTAGGAGAATCAAAGTGATGTTTACATGGTAATTTTCTGGAATTTCAAATTATAATGTCGATTCTGAGGATCTGGAGGAGAATGTAGAGAAATGGAAACATGGGTTTTTTTTGGAACATGTTGAGTTATAGAAACCTCTCTCAATGTTTACAAATATGTCACAATTTGAGATATGTAGATGGGGATTTCAAGCCTATGTTTTAGGAATCTGCCTCCTAAAAACCAGTTAAACATGTCTTTCTGTTTTGTAATTGATTCTATTTTTGGGAAAATAGTTAGAATTCGAATTGAAGAGTACGTAGAGGTAGTATTTCTTTTATATTCAAATGTAATATATAGAATTAGGGGTTGTACTTTCAAGAGAAGAGACTCTCTTTCATTGTAAATAAAAGAATTTCATAACAAGATAGTGTAAAATAAAAGGGACAAGGAATTAGAGTTGGATGAGCATCACGAACAAGAAGATTTTTCTTTGCATTCCAATCCTTCTTTTGATAAGAAAGAAGATGACCTGCCCAGTGATATATAGGAAGAGTGTTACAATGATTTGTTTTATGAATATTGCAATCATCTCGTTGCAAATTTTGTTAGTGGTATTTTTTAAAAATATTCCAGTCCACCTACTTATGATGAGTATGAGGATGACTACTTGGATAATCTACCTAAAAAACCAGCTGAATATTTTGCAAGTTCTAGGCCAGTTAATGGAGAAAATCTAATTGCAATCCATGATCAAAATTCTGAAAATAAAGTGGATAGTAAGCATGTTGAAAGTGATTGTTTGCCACTGTGTTTTTCTTCATTTGAAATGTTGAAAAGAATATTTAGAGTTACTAATCAAAAAATGAACTTAAGGAAATGGATAATTTCATAGACTTTCTATAAATGGATGATCACAAAGATGAGAAATCATGCAATCAATCCCAGCATATGAAAAAACCAACAGTTTGCAATGAGTAATTAAATTACGAAGAAGAAGAGGGTTCTCAATTGAAATTTTCCTCACATCTTTCAAATTCATAATTTTATGTCATGAAAGATTTTGTTCACTTGGTTTTATTAAAGAAAAGAATGATATTTCTGTTGAAGCACATAAATAAAATCAAGTTGTTAATTCAGAAATTTTAAATGAGATTGTCGATGTTCTATTTGAAAATTGTCATGAGCATTATTTTCAAGGTTCTTTTGGAAAATAGTTTGAGAGTGTGGAAAATAATTTACACTTAAAGCATCCTTGTCATGGCAAGCGAATGATAGAGTATGTTGAAGGTTGTCATGTTCTTTATGATCCGATAGCTGATTATATGGAAAAAAATTGCAGTAGAAATCGTTGGTTATGTGTTTGCAGTAAAAAACAACTCTTTTATCATATATTTTTGCTCTTATGTTTTTCAATTATGGTTTGGATCAAGCATTATGAGAGATTTCGATTATTGGATCAATTGCTTGGTTGGATTCATTGGAAATCAGAGTTTACTTGATTGGGCATTGGTGCTCAGTAAAGTAGGGTAGGTAGGTGTGAATAAGCTCTACATGACAAGCATTTATTTCAGCAAATTTTCAAGTTTGATTGCAACATGAGTTTCAGTTTCAGTTTCAAGTTTCAAGTTCATATTTGCAGTTTATATTTGGTTACAGATTATAGTATGGATAGGTGAAAGGTTATAGGATAAAAAGTGGGATTTGTTAGTAGAATGGTTTCAGGTGATGGTTATAGGTTAGAATAAGTTGACGGCATTGGAGAAAATTGGGAGCATCCCAATGGATTAGGAACTTAGTCTACAGGTTCTTTGCTACCTCGCAGGGACGATAGCATCCCCAATTGGAGCCAGTTATTAGTACTATGTTAGTATTGCAATAGTTGGTGTTATGGCCATATCTATTTCAAAATTTCATCAGTGATTTGGAAGCATCAAAGGTTTACTGTTTTAATAAATCATAAAATGTTGGAAAGTAAAAAGGGGTTAAACGTTTCGAGCAAAAGGAAAACATTTTTTTATGATTGAGAAGGATTTTATTGATTTTGACAAAAACATAAACATTGATTTTATAGGTAAATTTTGGCTTTATCATCAAGTTTTTATCTTTTTGACCAAGTTTTATTTGTTATAAAAATATTGACACAAGAGATTTTTATAAAAATTTTGGCACAAGGCCACTCAACACCAATGGTATAGCATATGACTATTCAAGATGTTGATTTTTTGTTGTAAAATCAAAGAAACATACAAATCCTTTCATAAAAGTCCAAGTGTTGAGCTCACATGGAGATCAATAGTGCTCAACATGTTGATATATTCTATGAAGGTTAATGTATATAAAATGAAAAAATACATGCCCCCCTTTGCATGTGGGATAAAGAAAAATATAAACCATGACACCAACATTTGCAACACAATGAAAAGATAGGATTTTGAAGGTTCGGCTCGGTGATTTTTTTTGCTGCACAAATACCCCAATGTAAGTAAAGTATGGAAAGTGTGTGCCTATCCTGCCTATTGTGTTTTGGTTATGTTGCAAAAATTTGATGTCCTCTATCACGTCCCTACCCCTCATACCAACGATGGAGAGGATGCGATTACGGTACTGCTGATGTCAAACGGGAATTATAGCCCCATGAACATAAACATGAACATCCATTGAATTAAAAACATATACATGAGTATAAAACATTCAATATACAATGGAATCAATAACATCCATTCAAGCATTCAAACATTCAACATGCTCATATTAATTCATAAAACAATAGTTTGCAGAGGTTAGGCACAATAATAAAAGTGAATACTTATCTTCTAAATGTGTTGTCCCGCAACTAGCTACATCATTGCAACGTTCCACCCAACCATAGGCCAGTGTTCCCATCAATCTCTTGGCACCACTCCCACCCCCGAGCTGGGCATGATTCCACAAGGAACTAAGGAACAACAGGCTCATACACATAGCAAAATACATATCAAAACCCCGCCAAGCCAAAATTACATTTGGGTTTATCAGGATACTAGGGAAACAAGCCAATAGCATAAGGGTTACTTGGACTTACTCGGCCAAGCCAACAATTACACCCAAACACTATCATACCCTCTAACATAGGGGTCTCTTCAACTTACTTAGCCAAGGAAACACTTTGCATCACACACACAACCAACCAATTAATCAAAACATAGCCACACACAACTGCTGGATATGAGCAAAGCATTTATGGGAAACCAAAACAAAATGGCTAAGGGGAACAACACCCTGGAAGAGAAAATACGCTTTTAGGAAACTTTCTTGTGCATTATGGAGGAAATTTGGCCACCACAAACCCCCAAATCGAAATTTGATCTTAGAAAACATCTCTCAGCATTGCCAGAGCAAAAACAACCATCATTCACACCCAAAACATGAGATCTTGGCTCCCTAGCCACTGAGAAACAAAAAATCGAATTTATGGGCATGGAATAGTGAGAAAAACATCAGGAAATCATGGGGAAAACACCCAGCAAGCTCAGATGCGTGAGTAAAACCAAAAAACGACCTCTTCAAACCCTCAAAACATGAATCACAGCTGCACATTCAATGAACAAAACAAAAACATGATTTCCCAGATACTGCAATGAGGAAAACCATAGCAAAAACACCGATGGAGGATCCTAGCCACTAAGCATTGCCAAATCGAATTCTTCGCCATGGAAAAATGAAGAAAAACAGCAAAAACATGAGGGAGAATTCCCCCAGCTATCTCCAGCACCATGAAAGATCCCACGTGAGTGAGAATGGGTGAGGAAATGAAAGGAATCGATGCATAATGTCTTGGGAATGAATTCCCAAGCTTTTACTTTCCCCAAAAGTAAAAAACACACTTTCCAAAAGTGGGTGACCTCCCAAATTCGAATTTGACCACCATGCATTTCCCATCGCAAGGAGTGTTGGAGAAGGGTCCCGCAGCTACAGAAGAAGCTGCTAGTTTTGGCGGAAAGATAAGTTTTGGCGGAAAGAAGTTAAGACAGAGCTACGACGCCGTAGCACGTTTCCAGCTGGAGAACAGAGCCAGAAACCATGACTTTTAAGATAGAAAAGTCAAGAAAGGCAACGGTACCTGAGCAGCCGAGAAGAGAGAGCTCAACCACTGCATTGAAGGCAGAGGCGGAAGACAGGAGGGCTCAGCGACCCTCATAAAGGAGAAGGAGCAATGAGGCTGAAGCATTGAAGGCGAAGGACAGAAAAGCGAAGCGGTGCATAGCACCCATGATCAGTTCCGGGAAGCATGGAAGACTGCAGAGAGCTGTGGTGTGACGGAAAGCGGCTACCTCAAGTACAGATATGGCTGACTGTCACTAGTTAAGGTTTTGGGTTACTGTTGGGACAGGCCCACAGTGTTGTAATGGCAAGACCCTCAGGATACCTATAAAAGAATATATTTTGTATTGTAAAAGGGTTGGAGAGTTAGCTAGTCATTTTGTTAGTTAGTTAGTTGGTTCATTCCGTTGTTAGTAGTGTTTTGCAGATTATTAGACTGTTGTAAAAACCTAGCTCTGGTTCTGTTATTAGCGGTAGCAATCTTACGGTAACCAGTAGCTGGCTTATAGAATATGCATGTAATGATCCGCAGGGATCGACAGAGAGGGAAGAGTATATTGTAGGAGAGCAATATAGAAGAGAAGAGATATCTAAGAGAGAAGATCTTAAGCTGCATATGCGGTGCAGCATAACTGTGTTTTACCTTCCCCTGAGCTATAATAAAAACACAGTTCTGTGGACGTAACTTCCATCCTGGAGGTGAAGCACATTAAAATCAAGTGTTATGCGATTGGCTTATGTTTTATGTTTACTTATGCATTTCTCAATCAGTTCATGGAATTTGTTTACAGTTTAATGAATGAATGTGTTAATCAATTCACAGCAATATAGAAGGGTAAATGTAAGTTAAAGTCTTTGGCATGCTGTATATGGTTCATTTATGCTTTGAGTAAAACAGTCTCTATTGCAGTATCGAATAGCCTTGTATGTTAAGTCTTGCATGTTGACACGAGCAACGCTAAGTGTGCTAAACCGCGGAGGTAGGATATCACAGAGAGGTGATACCGCACTGGCAGAGGAGCTGCGGTGTGCGATACCGTAGGTTAAGGACTTAGCGTTGGGCAGGAACTGCGTGTCGCATAGTACGCAGCGATGTGATAAGGTCAGAGATATCGCGAGTCTGGGAAAGTGCGCGCTGCAGGAAATGATCGTGTGACGGTATAAAGGAATATCTCACTGCTAGAAGAGCTGTGAGGCGAGGAGATCGCGCGATGCGCATAAGGAGAGCTACAAGCCACTAGTAGGATTGCCATAGAACCTGGTCCAAGACGCTTGAGTCCTTGGCCAACCCATTAGAGTCACTTCAGGTGAGACTTCAGGCCACTTTGCGGTCTGTCGCCGAAAGGGCCAGTAATCTAGGGGTGTTGTTGGTTGATTATAGTTAACCCGGGTCTGCCCATAGCAGCCAACAAGGAGATAACTTCTTCAACCACTTTTAGATGACTAGGCACAAAAAGACAAAAAGGTTAGTTGACAAGTTTATGGGTTTTACCTTAAACATTTGGATTTTCCTCATAGGCTCAAGGTTGAATAATCCCCCCTCCATATTCCTTGTGAAATCATGCCCCCATCTCTTTAACGTTGTAGCACGTAGCTAGTTGTGGTATTTTTATTAATTTTCATTTTACATGATGTCTCAAAACACATTATGTCTGGCTCAAACATAAACCATCGGCATCGATTTTTTTAATCACCAAAACATCCAACACTAAACCCATGGTGGGGCCTTTTCCTTGAGCTCCATACCATGATTTAATACAATATTTACATCATATGCAATTTAATACCATGGGGTCAAAACCAGGGTGTTACATCCTCGACCTCAACCTTGTTTCTATGTCGTGCACTCAAGGTATAATGGAAAGTGATTTGAACATGGAAATGGAGGATCTTTTGCATTTTCTAACCACTTCCAAAAGTCCAGAAACATCATAGACAACACTCGGATCTTTTAGCTGAGATCAAGATAATGAAAAAATCAAAGTATATTTATTTCTATAGGGAGTAAATCAAGAGAAAGACGTTTCTAATTTCAAGTCTTGGTAATTTGACGTTAAACTTCATGATATCCAAGGAAAAAGTTATGGATGGTAGAGGAACCAAGTTGCAAAACAATCAAAGTAAACTATAATTGAAGTTCTAAAGGAATCAAATCTTGTATTTGTCATAACTAGAATGAATGGTTTTCTAGAAGTAATGTGAATTAGAGAATCCTCTAATCTCGATACATGGAAAGAAAATTTCAAATTTGGATGCAATTCTCTGAGAAATGAAGATGGAGCTAAAAACCAAAAAGTGTTTCTGATTGTTTCTGAAGACATAGAAAGTGATGCATGAGAAGAGTTAATTTCGAATATAATTCATGCATGATTCAAGGTATGTGCAATCAAAGCTCCACACTTTGGAGAAAACATAAAATCCAATTTGCAGGATCTTGCTACACTTACTAGCAACCACTACAGAAAAACAACTTATGGATCGTCACACTCATGTGATTTTGGATAAGGGATTCACTTTTGTTCATAGATGCCAATCGCATTCCATACCTTCATTGTATTTATTTTTGTTTTTTTCAAGAGTAAGTGCTCTTGAATTTATTTGGATGTCGCTGAGTACATACATTAAAGCTATAGGGCAATGTATTTCAAGAATTCCTGAGATTAAGACAGAATCCGGAAACCAGTTCAGAAATAAACTTGAAAGAATGTTCAAGGATATTGTAAAATCAAAAGATGAGCAACGGTTCAAGGGAAGGCCATACATCAATCCGATGGCGTGAAATCATTATGTTGACAAAAGTCTTGGGAAGTTAATTGTTATAAGTGGGCATATCAAAACATGTGTGAGCTAATATTACTCAGCCAAATAAATCAGCGGCTGCTAAAAATTCCACAAATTAAATCGCAAAGATATTAATTCCCAAGAGGCTCAGCTAAGATCAAGATAACGAAAAAGTCGAAGTATATTTAATTCTAGAGGGAGTAAATCAAGAGAAATTCGTTTCTAATTTCCAGTCTTCGTCATTTGACGTCAAACTTCATGATATCCAAGGAAACAATTATCGATGGTAGAGGAAATAAGTTGCAAAACAATCAAAGTAAAGTATAATTGATGTTCTAAAGGATCCAAATATTGTATTTGTCATAACTGGAATGAAAGGTTTTCTAGAACTAATGTGAATTAGAGAATCCTCTAATCTTGATACATGAAAAGAAAATTTCAAATTTGGATGCAATTCTTCGAGCGATGAAGCTGGCACTAAAAGCCAAAAAGTGTTTCTGATTTTTTCTGAAGACATAGAAAGTGATGCACTAGCAGCTTTAATTCTGAATAAAATTCATGCATGAGTCAAGGTGTGTGCAATCAAAGCTCCACACTTTGGAGAAAATAGAAAATCCAATTTGCAGGATCATGATACACTTACTGGTAACTACTACAGAAAAACAACTTCTGGATTGTCACATTCATGCGATTCTAGATAAGGGATTCACTTTTGTTCATAGATGCCAATCGCATTTCAAAACTTCATCTTATGCATTTCAGAACAGGTTGCATCTATGGGCCACACAGCTGGTTTATTTAATCTTGCAATACATACTACATGAATTCGAATTTACAATGTTTACATTCAGCTCTAGAGCTAAAGTTGGCACTACATAAGTACACGTATTCTGGGAAGAGTAGTGATTTAGATCCGTCATCACATATTTTAACTATAGCTATTAGGGATTTATTTGGTGAGATGGATCGAAGTGCTCAAGCTATTGCTCCCATGCAATTTTGGATGGTGTTGGGAAAGAAATAGCCCCATTTTTGCCAGCAACATAATGGTCTATTTATGCAACAGGATGCAAAGGAATGATGGACTCAACTTATCTATACACTGTCAAAATATTTGAATTCCCCATATTCGAGTGATAATATCAAATCTATGAAGTCTTTATTTGGGATCAAGCTTACAAGCAAGATTCGATGTGGTGAAAGTGGTTAGGAAAGTTTGGAGAAAGATTTGGTGTACTCATTAAAGTGTCACATATCTCACGAGGTCAACCATTTTCATGAAGGGCTTAAACATGGTATGTTTGAACTGGAGAAGGTGTCTCTTGTATTACGCCGTAGTGTAGTGTATTTGAAAGAGTCATCGATTAACACCTTGCCAAATTATTTAACTATCAATTTGTATGATTCTTTTGGAAAAGAGAATGAAACCAAAAGGCAAAGATTTTGAGGAAAGTAGATTATCCGATAGAATTGGATGTTCTAGATTTCTGTTCTAATGAGCTACGTGAGAAGTTGAAGGAAGCGCACAAGATTCTTAGAGATCAAGAAAATAAAAAAATTGGATTTAATTCAAAGGTAAAATAGAGAGATCCCAAGGATAAAGATGTGGAAATGTCAAATGCATAGGTATCCTTGAATATTAGACAAGTTTTTCTTGGGAGTGACTGTTTTTGTCACTATTTTAAAACAATGTGTTTCCACTGAATGTGAAGTAATTTAAAAAATCGAAGGATTTTTTTCTTCTTCATGGGATAATATACAAAAACCTCTTTAATTTTTTACACAGGTGTCACAGTGTAGGAGAATCAAAGTGATGTTTACATGGTAATTTTCTAGAATTTCAAATTCTTGTCTGAGTCATCAATTTCAAATGTCAATTCCTAGGATCTAAAGGAGAATGTAGAGAAATGGAAACATGGTTTTTTTTTGGAACATGTTGAGTTACAAAAACCTCTCTCAATGTTTACAAATATTTCACAATTTGAGATATGTAGATGGGGATTTGAAGCCTATGTTTCAGGAATCCGCCACCTAAAAACCAGTTAAACATGTCTTTTTGTTTTGTAATTGATTATATTTTTTGGAAAGCAGTTAAAATTCGAATTGAAGGCTACGTAGAGGTAGTATTTGTTTTATATTCAGATGTAATAGATAGAGTTAAGGGTTGTAATTTCAAGAGAAGAGACTATCTTTCATTGTAATAGCTTCAATTTCTGTAGATGAATAAAATTACAGAGAACAAATGTTGAAATTTTCAATGGTAAATATTATTGTGCCACCAGTTTTCTCAGTAAGTGATCTTCTTTGTGATTGTATTTCTAGTTATCATCCCATAATGTCTCATTCTTTTATGTTTGAACAGTAATTTTGTGAGCCAGAATTCATCCTGGATGCTTTAGGCTCATTGTTTCAAACATTTTTAAACAATTTCTTCTAACGTTTTACAAAATTCACCCTACCTAGGTGCTCTATTTGATGGACTGTCTTATTTTTTCTGCTAATCAACTTCCAAATGCCTCAAGACTGAGGAATTGGTGTCTACCCTACCTCTATAACAAATGTGTCTTATAAGAAAGATGTCCTTCTGAGTGTTATGATTGAATATCTTAAGTGATAATGCTTTAAATCATTGAGAGATCCCTATCTGACTCTATGAGGTCGAAATGCAGTCAAAAGTGGTTTTGTGGTTTCCACGGGATCTACCCTTTCACAACATGTGGTTAACCGTTTGCATGAAGGGCTTAAACATGGTCTGAAGTTTGAACTGGAGAAGGTGTCTCATGTATTAGGCTGTAGTGCAATGTATTTTAAAGATTCATCCATTAACACCTTGCCAAATTATTTAAGTATCAAGTTTTTTTATTCTTTTGGAAAATAGAATCAAACCAAAAGGAAAATATTGTGAGGATAGTAGATTATCTGATAGAGTTGGATGTTTTAGATTTATGTTCTGGTGAGCTGCATGAGAAGTTGAAGGAACCATGCAAGATTCTTAGAAATCAATAAAATACAAAATTTGCATTGAATTCAAAGCGAAAACAGAGTGATCCCAAGGATAAATATGTGGAAATGTCAAATGAAGAGGTATCCTTGAATAACAGCCAAATTTTTCCTGGGAATGACTATTTTAGTCACTATTTTCAAACAACTTTTTTCCGTCGAATGGGAAGGAATTTTAAAAAACCGAAGAAAAAAAATTCTTCATAACGGGCTAATATACAAAAACCACTTTTAGTTTTTACACAGGTGTCATAGTCTGGGAGAATCAAAGTGATATTTACACGGAAATTTTCCATAATTTCAAATTCCTGTCTGAGTCGTCAATTTCAAATGCAGATTCTGAGGATCCAGAGGAGGATGTAGTAAAATGGAAACATGGGTTTTGTTCGGAACATGTGCAATAACAAAAAAAGTCTCTATTTTTACATAGATTTCACCATTTGAGATATGCATGTGGGTATTTGAATCTTATTTTTTAGGAATCTGCATCCTAAAAACCATTTCACAATGTTTTTCTATTTTGTAACTAATTCTATTTTGGGAAAGTAGTTAGAATTCGAATTGGAGACTAGGTAGAGGTACTATTTGTTATATTTTCAGATGTAATAGATAGATTTAGGGGTTGTACTTTCAAGAGAATAGATTCTCTTTCATTGTAATGGCTTCAATTTATGTAGATGAATAAAAGTATAGAGAACAAATGTTGATTTTTTCTATGGCAGAGATTCATGTGCCACCACTTTTCTCAGTAAGTGATATTCTTTGTGATTGTATTTCTAGTTATCACCCCATTATGTATATTTATTTCATGTTTTAATAGTATTTTTTTGATCTATAATTCATCTTGGATGCTTTAGGATCATTGTTTTAAACATGTTTAAACAATTTATTCTAAAGTTTTACAAAATTCACCCTAGCAGGGTGCTCTATTTGATGGACTATCTTCTTTTGTCTGCTAATCAAATTGAAAATGCCTCAATACTAAGGAAATGGTGTCTACCCTTCCTATTTCTATGATTCTTTCAAACCTCGACCTCTTGCAACCTAACTCATATCTTATTTGGACTCCATTTTCCAATGGTCTCCTTCAAGATTGTCTTACCAAATCTTTAAAAACAAATTTGTCCTATCAGAAATCTGACCTTCAGAGTGTTATGAATTAATATATTAAGTGATGAGGCTTTAAATAATTGAGAGATCCCTCTTTGACTATATGAGGTCAGAATGCATTGAAAATTGGTTGTGTGGTTACCTCGAGGTCTTCCCTTTCACAGCTTGTGTAGATTCTGAGGGCTAACATATTGGCGCCTCCCAAGGAAAGAGGGTTCAAATATTCCATGGGTATGAATGAAAGAGTTTCAGATTTGATTGTTGATGGTGAAAAAAAGTTAGACACCAAGTAGGATGTGCATCTTTCACCTGGTGAATCCATTCTCAAAGAATCCATATTTTTGAATTTGTGGTGACTCCACTGGCGGCATGGTCCAGAAATCAAGCTTTCAAAGAGAACCGGTAGATTCTACCGAGGGATGAACTCATTCCAAATACATGGAAAGGAATGATGAAATAATCAGGTACTCAAGTTTCAATTTTCTCCTAGACATTTGGTCCTTTCTTGTCTATTATTTCTTGTCCTTTCCTAAACTTGTCAAAAGAATTTCTCATTGTTTATTACATTCAAAAAAATACCATGTATTCACTCCTATGTATCCCTCTTTGCAAACCAAGGATATTTCTTCATCTTGTACATATGATTATGACCAAGATCTTTCATTGGGGCCACATAAGATCAATAATTAGCCTTGTGAGCCTCATGATGCTAAAATTGATACTATATCATTTCCACATTATTCTTTTCCTTCCAAGATCCCAAACCGGTACAGACCACTTCATCTACCACATGTCCTTCATGATTTTCCTACAAAACACTACAAATACCTTCCTAGTTTTGATGGAGAATCCGAGAATCCTACAGCTGATAAACACCTTGGCATGCTTTTGAGCATTTCCTTGACCTTTTTGAAATAGAGCATGATGATTTTTGTATGTGGGATTTTTCCCAATCTTTACAAGGAGATGTTTAGGAATGGTTTAAGAATTTGCATCTTGAATCCATCAATATATGGGAAGAGTTTTCTAATATATTTTTGAGGTTCTAGGGTAATAGGAGGTCAATGGACGAAGTTCTTTCAAAATTTTATTCCATGCAAAATAAGAAGGTGAAACCATGTCAAGTTTTAATAGGAGGTTTGCAACCTTTTATTATAACATGCCTTAATAAATTCAACCACTTGAAGATGTTGGTAAATTGTACTATGCATCAACCTTTCCTCGTAAATTGTCCTTTCTTATTTTGGAGAGAAAGTCAGACACTTTATAGCATATGTTTGTTGACTCCTTGGAAGTTGAAGATAATCTTAGGATGTCTAAAAGAATTTCAGAACAAGATAGTATAAATAAAAGGGACAAAGAATTAGAGTTGGATGAGCATCATGAACAAGAAGAATTTGCTTTGCACTCCAATCCTTCTTTTGATAAGAAAGAAGATGACCTGCCTAGTGATATACAGGAAGAGTGTTACAATGATTTGTTTTATGAATATTGTAATCATCCCATTGCAAATTTTGTTAGTGGTGTTTTTTAAAAATATTTTAGTCCACCTATGTATGATGAGTATGAGGATGACTACTTGGATAATGTACCTAAAAAACCAACTGAATATTTTGCAAGTTCTAGTCCAGTTAATGGAGAAAATCTAATTGCAATCCATGATCAAAATTCTGAAAATAGAGTGGATAGTAAGCATGTTGAAAGTGATTGTTTGACACTGTGTTTTTCTTCATTTGAAATGTTGAAACAAATATTTAGAGTTACTAATCAAAAAAGGAACTTGACGTAATGGATAATTTCATAGAATTTCTAGAAATGGATGATCAGAAAGATGAGAAATCATGCAATCAATCCCAGCATGTGAAAAAATCAGTAGTTTGCGATGAGGAATTAAATTACGAAGAAGAATATGGTTCTCAATTGAAATTTTCCTCATGTCTTTCAAATTCAAAATTTTTATGTCATGAAATATTTTGTTCACTTGGTTTTATTGAAGAAAAGAATGATATTTCTATTGATTCAGTAGATAAATAAAATCAAGTTGTTAATTCAGAAATTTTAAATGAGATTGTTGATGTTTTATTTGAAAATTGTCATGAGCATTGTTTTCAAGGTTCTTTTGAAAAATAGTTTGAAAGTGTGCAAAAGAATTTACAGTTAAAGCAGCCTTGTCATGGAAAGCGAATGATAGAGTATGTTGAAGGTTGTCATGTTATTTATGGTCCGGTGCCTGATTATATGGAAAAAAATTGCAGTAGCAATGGTTGGTTATGTAATTGCAGTAAAAATCAATTCTTTTATCATAGATTTTTTCTCTTATGTTCTTCAATTGTGGTTTGGATCAAGCATGATGAGAGATTTCAATTATTGGATCAATTTCTTGGTTGGATTCAATGGAAATCAGAGTTTACTTGATTGGGCATTGGTCCTTGGTAAAGTAGGGTAGGTAGGTGTGAATAAGCTCTACATGACATGCATTTATTTCGGCAAATTTTCAAGTTTGATTTCAACATGAGTTTCAGTTTCAGTTTCAAGTTTCAAGTTCATATTTGCAGTTTATAGTTGGTTACAGGTTATAGTATGGATGGGTGATAGGTTACAGGATACAAAGTGGCATTTGTTTGCAGAATGGTTTCAGGTGATGGTTACAGGTCAGAACAGATTGAGGGCGTTAGAGAAAATTGGGAGTATCCCAATGAATCAGGAACTTAGTCTATAGGTTCTTTGCTACCTCGCAGGGATGATAACATCTCCAATTGGAGCCAGCTATTAGCACTATGTTAGTATTGCAATAGTTGGTGTTATGGACATATCTATTTCAAAATTTCATTGGTGATTTTGAAGCATCAAAGGTTTACCCTTTTAATAAATCATAAAAGGTTGGGAAGTAAAAAGGGGTTAAAGGTTTTGAGCAAAAGGAAAACATTTTTTTATGATTGGGAAGGATTTTATTGATTTTGACTAAAACATAAACATTGGTTTTATAGGTAAATTTTGGCTTTATTGTCAAGTTTTTATATTTTTGACCAAGTTTTATTTGTTATAAAAATATTTACAAAGGAGGTTTTTATAAAAAAATTGGCACAAGGCCACTCAACACCAAGGGTATAGCATATGACTATTCAAGATGTTGATTTTTTGAAGTTGTAACATCAAAGAAACATACAAATCCTTTCATAAAAGTCCAATCGTTGAGCTCACATGGAGATCAATAGTGCTCAACATGTTGATATATTCTATGAAGGTTAATGTATATAAAATGAAAAAATACATGCCCCCCTTTGCATGTGGGATAAAGAGAAATATAAACCACGACACCAACATTTGCAACACAATGAAAAGATAGGATTTTGAAGGTACGGCTTGGCGATTTCTTTTTTTATGCACCAATACCCCAATGTAAGTAAAGTATGGCAAGTGTTTTCCTATCCGGCCTATTTTGTTTTGGTTATGTTGCAAAAATTTGACGTCCTATGTCACGTCCCCACCCCTGATACCAACAATGGAGAGGACGCAACTCTGGTATTGCTAATGTCAAATGGGAAATATAGCCCCATGAACATAAACATGAACATGCATTGAATTAAAAATATATACAGGAGTATAAAACATTCAATATATAGTGGAAGCAATAACATCCATTCAAGCATTCAAACATTCAACATGCTCATATTAATTCATAAAACAATAGTTTGTAGAGGTTAAGCACAATAATAAAAGTGAATACTTATCTTGTAATTGTGTTGTCCCGCAACTAGCTACGTCACTGCAATGTTCCACCCAACCATAGGCCAGTGTGCTCATCAATCTCTCGGGACCACTGCCACCCCCGAGTTGGGCATGATTCCACAAGGATCTAAGGAACAACAGGTTCATACACATAGAAAAACACATATCAAAACCATGCCAAGCCAATATTACATTTGGGTTTATCAGGCTGCTAGGGAAACAAGCCAATAGCATAAGGGTTCCTTGGACTTACTCAGCCAAGCCAACAATCACACCCAAACAATGTCATACCATCTAACATACAGATCTCTTAGACTTGCTCAGCCAAGGAAACACTTTGAATCACACACATAGTCAACCACTTAATCAAAACATAGCCACACACAACTGTTGGATATGAGCAAAATGTTTATGGGAAACCAAAACAAAATGGCTAAGGCGAACAACACCCTAGAAGAGAAAATATGCTTTTATGAAACGTTCTTGTGTATTATGGAGGAAATTCGGTCACCACAAACCCCCAAATCAAAATTTGATCTCAAAAAACATCTCTTAGCATTGTCAAAGCAAAAACAACCATCATTCACACACAAAATAGGATATCTTGGCTCCCTAGCCACTGAGAAATACCAAAACAAATTTATGTGCATGGAACAGTGAGGAAAACATCAGGAAATCATGGGGAAAACTCCCAACAAGATCATATGCATGAGGAAAACCAAAAAACAACCTCTTGAAACCCCCAAAACATGAATCACAGTTGCACATTCACTGAACAAACCAAAAACAAGATTTCCCAAATACGACAATGAGGAAAACCATAGAAAAAACACTGACGGAGGATCCCAGACACTGAGAATTGCCCAATCGAATTCTTCACCATGGAAAAATGAAGAAAAATAGCAAAAACATGAGGGAGAATTCCCCTAGCTATCTCTAGTACCGCAAGAGATCCCACGTGAATGAGAATGGGTGAGGAAATGAAAGGAATGGGTGCATAATGTCTTGGGAATACCTTCCCAAGCTTTTACTTTCCCCACAATTAAAAAGCACACTTTCCAAAAATGGGTGACCTCCCAAATTCGAATTTGACCTTCATGCCTTTCCCATCCCAAGGAGATAACTTCTTCAACCACTTTTAGATGACTAGGCACAAAAAGAAAAAAAGGGTAGTTGACAACTTTATGGGTTTTACCTTAGACATTTGGATTTTCCTCATAGGCTCAAGGTTGAATAATCCCTCCTCCCTATTCCTTGTGAAATCATGCCCCCATCTCTTTAACGTTGCGGCACGTAGCTAATTGTGGTATTTTTATTAATTTTTATTTTACATGATGTCTCAAAACACATTGTGTCTAGCTAGCACATAAACCTTCGGCATCGATTTTTTTAATCACCGAAACATCCAACACTAAACCCATGGTAGGGCCTTGTCCTTGAGCTCCATACCATGATTTAATACAATATTTACATCATATGCAATTTAATGCCATGGGGTCAAAACCAGGGTGTTACATCCTCGACCTCAACCTTGTTTCTATGTCGTGCACTCAAGTTATAATGGAAAGCGATTTGAACATGGAAATGGAGGAGCTTTCACATTTGCTAACCACTTCCAAAAGGCCAGAAACATCATACACAACACTCAGATATTTTAGCTAAGATCAAGATAATGAAAAATTCAAAGTATATTTATTTCTATAGGGAGTAAATCAAGAGAAAGTCATTTCTAATTTCAAGTCTTGGTAATTTGACATCAAAATTCATGATATCCAAGGAAAAAATTATCGACGGTAGAGGAAACAAGTTGCAGAACAATCAAAGTAAACTATAATTGAAGTTCTAAAGCAATCAAATCTTGTATTTGTCATAACTACAATGAATGGTTTTCCAGAAGTAATGTGAATTAGAGAATCCTCTAATCTTGATACATGGAAAGAAAATTTCAAATTTGGATGCAATTCTTTGAGAAATGAAGATGGCACTAAAAACCAAAAATTGTTTCTAATTGTTTCTGAAGACATAGAAAGTGATGCACTAGAAAATTTAATTTTGAATACAATTCATGCATGAGTCAAGGTGTGTGCAATCAAAGCTCCACACTTTGGAGAAAACATAAAATCCAATTTGTAGGATCTTGCTACACTTACTAGTAACCACTGTAAAAAAAACAACTTATGGATCGTCAAACTCATGTGATTATGGATAAGGGATTCACTTTTGTTCATAGATGCCAATCACATTCCATACCTTCATCGTATTTATTTTTGTTTTTTTCAAGGGTAAGTGCACTTGAATTTCTTTGGATGTCACTCAGTACATATATTAAAGCTATCAGGAAATGTATTTCAACGATTCCTGAGCTTAAGATAGAGTCCGGAAGCCAGTTCACAAATAAACTTGAAATAATGTTCAAGGATATTGTAAAATCAAAAGATGATCAACGGTTCAAGGGAAGGCCATACATCAATCCGATGGCATGAAATCATTATGTTGACAAAAGTGTTGGAAAGTTAATTTTTCAATGCTCAGTGGAATTTTTATAAGTGGGAAAATCCAAACATGTGTGAGCTAATGTTACTCGGCCAAAAAAGCAATGGCTGCTAAACATTCCACTAATTAAATTGCAAAGATATTAATTCCCAAGAGGCTCAGCAGAATTTTGTGTCAGTGGTAAAATTGAAAACACGTGTAGGTGCGGCATGGTTTGACTAAACAGATTGACGGTCATCAATAGTTTCACTGGGTGGATGTGAAGTAAGTTTAACATTTGAGAGGCTCAATGGAATTTTATATTGAAAGGTAGAAAATTGTGGTCAAAGGTGGATTTCTAAAGGATGATGCTAACTGGAGTTCCCCAGGTTTGAAAGAGCGTCATAGATTGATGATGATGGCTACAGCAGATGAGATAGTGAAGGCTCCAAAAAATACTCTTGTTTTTCCTGAAGACCTACCAAAGGAATAATAGGATGCATCTACGGACCACATAACTATTTTATTTAATATGGGAAATACATTCTACATGAATTCGACTGTACAATGTTTACATTCGGTTCCAGAGCTGAAATTGGCACTACATAAGTACATGTATTCTGAGAGGAGCGGTGATTTAGATCCATTATCACATCTTATAACTGTAGCTACTAGGAACTTATTTAGTGAGCTAGATTGAAGTGCTCAAGGTGTTGCTCCCATGCAATTTTGGATGGTGTTGAGAAAGAACTTCCCCCATTTTTTCCAGCAACATAATGCAGAGGAATGTTGGACTCAACTTATCTATACACTGTCACAATATCTGAAGTACCTATATTCGAGTGATAATATTGAATCTATGAAGTCTTTATTTGGGATCGATATTTCCAAGAAGATTCGATGTGCTTAAAGTGGTGAGGAATGTTTGGAGACAAATTTGGTGTACTCAACAAAGTGTCACATATCTCACGAGGTCAACCATTTGCATGAAGGGATTAAACATGGTCTAAAGTCTGAACTGGAGAAGGTGTCTCTTGTATTAGGCTGTAGTGCAGTGTATTTGAAAGAGTCATCCAGTAACACCTTTCCAAATTATTTAACTATCAAGTTTTCTGATTCTTTTGGAAAAGAGAATCAAACAAAAAGGCAAAGATTTTGAGGAAAGTAGATTATCTGATAGAGTTGCATGTTCAAGATTTTTGTTCTGATGAGCTGTGTGAGAATTTGAAGGGACTGTGCAAGATTCATAGAGATCAAGAAAATACAAAATTTGGATTGAAGTATAAAGGAAAATAGAGTGATCCCAAGGATAAAGATGTGAAAATGTCAAATGCAGAGGTATCCTTGAATACCAGGCAAGATTTTCATGGGAATGACTCTTTTAGTCACTATTTTAAAACAACTATTTCTGTCGAATGTGAAGTAAAATTAAAAAACCGAAGGATTTTCTTATTCATCATGGGCTAATATACAAAAAAATATTTCAGTGTTTACACAGGTGTCACAGTGTGGGAGAATTAAAGTGATACTTACATTGCAATTTTCCATAATTTCAAATTCATGTCTGAGTCATCGATTTCAAATGGATATTCCGAGGATCTGGAGGAGAATGTAGAGAAATGGAAACATGGGATTTTTTGGAACATTTGTAATTACTAAAACCTCTCTAGGTTTATACATATATGTCACCATTTGAGATATGCAGATGAGTATTTGAAGCCTATTTTTCAGCAATCCACCTCCTAAAAACCATTTAAACACGGCTTTCTATTTTGTAACTGATTCTATTTTTTGGGGAAATTAGTTAGAATTTGAATTGGAGACTAGGTAGAGGTAGTGTTTGTTATATATCCAAATGTAATAGATATATTTAGGGTTTGGAATTTTAAGAGAATAGAGGATCTTTCATTGTAATGGCTTCAATTTCTGTAGATGAATAAAATTACAGAGAACAAATGTTGAATATTTCCATTGCAGAGATTCTTGTGCCACCACTTTTATGAGTAAGTGATATTCTTTATGATTTTATTTCCAGTTATCATCCCATTATGTATCTTTAATTCATGTTTGAACAGTATTTTTGTGAGACAGAATTCATCCTCGATGCTCTAAGCTCATTTTTTCAAACATTTTTAAACAATTTCTTCTAAAGTTTTACAGAATTCACCCTACCTAGGTGCTCTGTGTGATGGACTGTCTTCTTTTGTCTACTAATAAAGTTGCAAATGACTCATTACTGAGGAAATGGTGTCTACCCTACCTCTTTTCATGATATGATTCTTTCAAACCCCAACCTCTTCCAATCTAACTCATATCTGATTTTTTACTCTATTTCCCAATGGTCTCCTTCAAGATTGTCTTACCAAATCTTTAAAAACAAACTTGTCCTATCATAAATATGACCTTCTAATTTTTATGATTGAATTTCTTAAGTGAGAAGGATTTGAATCATTGAGATATCCCTATCTGACTATATGAGGTTAGAATGCACTCAAAATTGGTTTTGTAGTTACCTCGGGATCTACCCTTTCACAGCCTTGGTACATTCTAAGTGCTAACACTTGGCATCTGCACATATCACATCCATGCCATGATTTGTGGTTTTCTCTTAATTTATAATAGTATGATTGTTTCATCTTACATCATCCTCAGGTATAATTCTTGATCCTGCAACATTTGAAACAAGGTAGCAAAATAATAAAATTGTAATTTCAACACATTCTAGTTCTCATAATTTTCCACGTAATCAATTTGTGATCTGATTTCTCAGCAAATGGAGCAAAATCTCAAAAATACGCTAAAAAACCACTTGTAGAATATGCCCAATTAGGTAAATTGTGAGCCCTTTGTGAACATTTGGCAAGCTGCAACGGTGTTGAGCATACGGGGAAGGAGTCTTTCAAAACTGCCTTCACTAATAGTTTTGGTGAAAAGAATGAACCTAGGCATGATCTGGCTTCATTAACAAAAATAAAGAAGAAGGAGAATGAGACTATGGATGAGTTTAACCAGACATTCACAAAAATATCTAATGCCATTCATGACACTTATAAACCACCTGCACCATCTTTATTTCTTTATTACATTGAAGCACTTAGTGGGAAGATGCAGTATCAGATCAGAGATAAGGAAACCACTACTCTTCTTCAAGCACAGGAATTAGCAGTCAAGATAGATAGAAACATGCAGTCTTCAGGAGAATCTAACCTTCCTAGTTATTCAAGGTCCTCAACTCCTTTGAAGGAAGAGGATCCTTATAAAAAACAAATGATGGAAATGAAGGAGAGACTTGAAAAAATGGAAGGAAAACATCTAGCCCAAATTGAGAGAATGGAAGATAAACACTTGGCCCAGATGAAAGAGATACAAAACATAATTATCAGTATGGAGAGGGCACAATCACAACCTGTCCCACGAACATTCCCTCCAAAAGTAAACAAGCAAAGGAAATCACCCAACCATGAACTGAGGCCTCCTCATCAATTAGAAGCTGCTAACAAGGTTGAACCTTACACACCATTTTGTATGGCATGTGAAGACTTTCATGAGGAATATTCTTGCTATTATGCATGCTATGTTCACGAGCATGGTTTTCCAAAGGCTTGTAATCCTAAAGCATCACCAAGTGAGCCTGAGTATATAAACTATGAAGGTGACATGCATAATATTTTTAGAGAAAGTTGGAGAGAGGAAAAACAATATTCAAGAGAGCCTGATTACATTAACACAATTGGGAAGCTCCATCCTATCACCACAGAAACCTGGAGCCAAGCAAGAAAATACAGTCAAGAGCATGATACAAGTGATGAAGAGTCCCTTACACCTGACATGGATGATGACTACGATACTTTAATTAAAAATCCAATCTTAGAATTTTTATGTGATGAGAATCCTCCATGCTCTCCACATGATGATAAAAATTTGGAAAGTTGGGTCCCCTGTGATATCTTTGAAACCCATCTTTTTGAAGAAGATTGTTTTGAGTAAAATGAGTGTAGCCAGGGACTTGATACTAGTGATGAGGCATATCTCATATCTAACATAGATGGCGATGATGACTATTGGACTTTTATTGAAAATCCAACCTATGATACTTTTGAAAATATTTTTGAGAATCTCATCTATGATGTGTCTAGTGAGGGGATTTTTTATTCTAAAACTTATGAAAGTTGTAAAGAAGAGCAGTCAGAGTTTTCCTATGATCAGTCAAAGTTGTATTTGAGTATCTATAATGATGACTTGGAGAATCAGTACAGTGAAGTGTCTGATATGATGCAACTAACAGAAGATATTTTTCAGCCCTCGTCTTCACATATAGATGTTCCTTATGATTTGGAGCAATTTTGGGCTGACACACAGACTTATTAGCAGATAAGCCCTTTTGATGAGTATGACAATCTGCCTCATCATACAGATTTTTACATTAGTCCTGTCCAATCTTTGCTTGAAAAATACTACAAGAGAACCTACCAGTTTGGGAAGAAGTTTGACGACATTATTCATGCCTATGATTCCCCATCCAGCCTGCCCATTCTGGATCATCAAGCAGGTTTTCATTTTTTAATAGAATGATCCTACTTTGATTGGTAACCAAAGACAAGAAAAAACCTTTTTACATTAATAAAATTCTTAAGTGGCTACATTGGATTTATGATTACACCTGACCTTTTCATATCATGCTTAGAGTAGGAAAATAGGCTCCTCAAACCTTTTTACATTAATAAAATTCTTAGGTGGCTACATTGGATTTATGATTACACCTAACCTTTTCATATCATGCTTAGAGTAGGAAAATAGGCTCATCAAAGAGAACATTTACTTTTAGCATTTTTTTTTTGTACTTAGGAATAAATAAAATTTTAGTTAAGTTTTTTCATTTCATGAATAAAACAAATTTTGGAGCATTGGCTCTTTTTTATAAAACTTGTGCTACTGAGGTTTTATTGTCAAGTTGAGATGTTTTTACTTGATATAGAAACCAGAGATTATGGTGTTCTCGTATGCTCTCCTTGCATAAGAGATTAGATCGAGCACACATCCTGCAGTTGAAGCCTGATGTTATCAACTATTTTGTACCATAGGTTAACGTCCTATTGAGATGCCAATTGATGAACATGGTCAGTGTTCATATTCAATGCAGCAGAACTTGAGAATGTTTTTCCTAGCCAATTTTGGCTAGTCATTTTTATTTTTATAATGAAATGACCATGCCCCATGGGGTTTTGTAATAAAGTGTGCTAGTAGGGGTTTTGAGTGGCTCAGTCCCCTAAGACATAAAATTTCAAATAAGGTATTCCAGGGAGTTTTTTCCCTTGTCAATTATGCTTTGTCTATAGCTGAGTATAATCGATGAGTTTTTCTCTCGCTTCCTCCAAAGCTGGAATGCCCGATTTTGAATTTTGGGCCTTAAGGGGTTATTAGAGTCAAACTAATAAATATGAACCAACTAGGCACTATTTCTATGTTCTATGGTCATTTCCTAAGCCCCGGGAGCTTTAAAAATTTGTCAAAATAAAATTTATCGGCGGCATTCAACTTTTTAATTTTTAATTTTTTACTATAGGGAATTAATTAAAATTTGCAATTAATTAAACCATTTTGACCATGGTTTAATTGAAAATTTTCAATTTGTAATAAATAAGTGGTCCCGGGGGTGTTTTTGGCAAATAAACACTTATTTTTTAGGCCAAAACACTCATTTGACCCCTAGACACACTTATCCTAATTATTTGGCCTTATAATTAATATTTTCTCAAAAAAACCAAAAAGTGAGAAATATTAATTAAAATAATAATAAATAATAAATTGGAGAAAATCAAAATATCTCTAAAAAATACCAATTGAATAAAATTAAAAGCTAATTAGCTCAGCACATAGCATTTATTATGATTCCAATCAATATCGATTAGTTTCAAATCAAGTATCGGAGTGTAGTAGTTGAACTATTAGTCAGAAATTCACCCTCTTTGGATAGATTTGTTTTTGGTTGAAATGTGGGTTATCTATTGGCTCGGTATTCATTATGAGGGAGGATGAGCCACCTCACCCCCCCTCATTACTGTATCACTCAGCTGCAACTCATTTGCAGCTCAGTTCAACTCCAAATCATCATGACAAGCTTAGTCAATCAAGAGATTCACTCATGTGTTACTTTTAGTCCGGATTTAGGGTTTTAATCCCTATCTTTCTTTTGTTTTGGTATAAATAAAGGCTCTTCTTCCTCATTCGAGATGGAAGCAAGGGACCTCTACTCAAATGAGTTGTAATTTTTATCTTTTGATGGATTAAAGTTGAGACTTTGGAGGACAAATCTACTGGTGTAATACTCTTTCATGGTGAATGTTGGTTTTTTAACCGAGGTGATATATATTTAGTTAGGTTTGTCGCTCATGCAATTTTGAATATCTAGCTTGTAAGTTTGTATCCCAATCCACAGAATAGGCATTTGAAAATCAATTTTCTTATTTATGTGTAATCATTTAAGATTCAAGATTTATACTTTGTAGTCGGTAATACTTGTATGCTTTTGGTTTTATGTGATTTTCATACTAGATCTTATCTTTGCATGAAGGTTTCTTGTGTAGCTTAGCAGATCACCAACGGTGGAGTAAGATTGGAGCTCGGTTGTATCTTGTCTTCTTCATCGCTTCACTTTGGATCTAACTTGTTTACCATGCAGACACCCTCCTCCTCAACCTTGTTCAAATCTTGAAGCTTGAGCTCTTCCTCTTCCTTCTCAACGAAAAAAGGACAAAAACACTCAACCTAAATCTCTTTTCTTTTAAATTGTTTTGTTTTTTGTTTGAAAGTTAAAAATTGATCATTAAAGATTAATCATTTATAATTTTACTTGTTTCATTTAAGATCTAAGAAAGCGTTGGAATTTTACATCTTAAGGCTTAGATCTAGTTTCCATTTGCTTTAGCATTTTGAGGTAAAATTTTGTAAAATATTTTCCAAGTGTTGAAGGTGTAGATTATTAGTTTATTTTTTCATTTAACACACTGATTTTCTATTGAAATATTTCTGTTTTTTAGCAGATATACAAAAAAAAGAGAAGGATATGCTGCTGAAATTTTGAGTTTTAAGCCACCTGGAGCGTCCATATTCGATTTTGCCTTCCCCCTTCTTCATTCCCTTGTTATCCAAGTACTTTAGGGATTTTTTGAACCTATTTTTCAGGGCTCAAATGGCACTATTTATTTCAAAGCATTGTAAAAGGTTTAATAAAAAGCAAGTGGGACAAAGGCCCCCACACACCTCTTCCCCCAGTTGGGGGAAGCCTGTAACGCCTCTTTTGTTTTTTGTTTTTTTGGTTTAGTTTTGCATGCATAATAATTGTTTAGAGGAGTTTAGTTTGTTTCTTCTTTCATAAAAAAGAAAAGAAAAAATTTGTTTAGTTTAGTTATACTTTCAGATTCTTTGCTTTATATAAATTGTAAAAGGTAAAAATAACCAAAGCCTCTTGAATCTCACTGAAAAGTGGATCAAGAGCACTCTCTATCGAAGAGGTTTAATTTCTTTAGATTAGTTTTGTTTATCATTTTGTTAAGTAATAAAAGGAATCAAAAATCTCTTGAATCTACCGAAAGGTGGATCAAGAGTGCTCTCTGTCAGAGAGTTTACTGTTAGTTTTATCTTTTCAGATTTATTTGTTTATTTAATCAATCCGACCGTTGCTTTCCTGAGTACCTGAAAGGTGAAAGAGACTCTTCGATCGTCATCTAAACAACCCATTGTTACATATCTAATAAAATAAACCAATACTACTTCCCTGTATGATCTACACTGCTGTTGCTTGTCTAATCAGTTGGTTGTATCAGAATGGGATACGAGCTACTAGTTGATAGGGAAATCTACACAAGTCTTTTTCTCAAGAACTCGGGAGGTTGCAAAGGGTAAGCACTACAGAATCAGGGGGATGCTCCAAGCAAGTTCATCCTCGCCCCATTGGATACTTGGTATTACCGCGTTAGCACTCAGTTCAAAGGGATTTGACTTGTTGGGCCAAACCCACAATTAACCCATGCCCTTAATTATTCATTTAATAATCTCAAATTTACCAACCGAGACATTGCAATACTTTTACTAAGACTACACTAGAAACCCACATTTGAAGCACTCTTTTCATTTTGGAACTAGTCTATTTTGTTCTGTTTGCATAAGTGAATCATGTAAATGTGTCATTGAATATTGTGTTTATAATTTGAGTTATAGTGTTGCTAAGGTTAAATCTTGTTTGTAGTAATTGGTAGTTTTTAATTTCATTCGTTTCAAATTAACTCCTATTTTTAGTCTTTTCTTTCGTAGACTAAAAACAATATATTTTCTTCTAATAGGGACCACCCCCCTTGGATTCGTTAGGAGTTAGCCTAAACAGAGGAGCTAGGATCAGGTGACAGCACCTGGCTCTTTTCTTTCCCCCGAAGGCCACACCTTTCACGCTTGGGAAACAACAGTCCAAAAGAATTCTGCTGACGGTGTACTTTCGGCGAACAACATCTTTGGCGTCGTTGCCGGGGACAAATTTTTTGTTCCTGGACGACTTTAACCTTATTGTTTTCTTAGTTTTTAGCTTTTTGATAGATTTTTAGTCCAATCAACACTCTGAAATTAGACTTGAATCCATCTGGAAAACCCAGTGTCAAATAACTTACCAAGGTATTCAACTAGAAGAAACTATGAAGGTTTACTCAATTTCATCCCTCAGCACGAACAGGTTTATAGGAGGATATTGAATAAGCTAGCTTCTCGTAGGATCCTTGAGAATATTGGATTTGAGTCTGTTTTAGACATCTGTAGTTTGTTTCAAGAAAACAATAATCAAAATTATTTTTCTGACATAATGGGTGAGTATTTAACTCAACTCGACTTCTCTCATATAGCAGGTCAACCCCATCATCTTCCAGACAAAGCTATAGAGAAGCTCCCTATGTTCACTAGCACTAATGCCACCACCTCCGCTATGCATCTTAGAATTTTCTCTAGATGTGTTAATTCCTTCAGCAGTGATCATGCACATCAATATGATGATGTTTAAATGAAAATATTCGCTCTTTCCTTGGATGGAAGAGCTGATGACTGGTATAGCAATTTACCAGACAACTCCTTTGCTACACTTGAAACTTTCAAAATTGCCTTCACTAATAGGTCTGGTGAAAAGAATGAACCTAGGAATCAACTAGCCTCATTAACAAAGATAAATATGAAGGAGAACGAGACTATGAATGAGTTTAAACAGAGGTTCACAAAACTATCTAATGCCATTCATGCCACTTATAAACCACCTGCACCATCTATCTTGCTTTATTACATTGAAGCACTTAGTGGGAAGATGCAGTATCAGATCAGAGATAAGGAACCCACTACTCTTCTTCAAGCACGGTAATTAGTAGTCAAGATAGATAGAAACATGCAGTCTTCAGGAGAGTATAACCTTCCTTGTTATTGAAGGTCCTCAACTCCTTTAAAGGAAGAGGGTCCTTATCAAAAACAAATGATGGAAATAAAGGAGAGACTTGAAAAAATGGAAGGAAAACATCTATCCCAAATTGAGAGAATGGAAGATAAACATCTGGCCCAGATGAAAGAGATAGAGAACAAACTTATCAGTATGGAGAGGGCACAATCACAACCTATCCCAAGAACATTCCCTCCAAAAATAAATGAGAAAAGGAAAACACCCAACCATGAACTGAGGCCTCCTCATCAATCAGAAGCTGCTAACATGGTTGAACCTTACACACCATTTTGTAGGGCATGTTAAGACTTTCATGAGGAATCTTCTTGCTATTATGCATGCTATGTTCAGGAGCATTGTTTTCTAGAGGGTTGTAATCCTAAAGCATCATCAAGAGAGCCTGATTATATAAACTATGTAGGTGACATGCATAATATTTTCATAGAAAGTTGGATAGAGGAAAAACAATATTCAAGAGAGCCTCATTTACATTAACACAGTCTAGCAGCTCCATCCTGTCACCACAGAAACCTGGAGCCAAGCAAGATAGTACAGTCAAGAGCATGATACAAGTGATGAAGAGTCCCTTACACCTGACATGGATGATGACTATGAGACTTTAATTAAATCTCCAATCTTAGAGGTTTTGTGTGATGAGAATCCTCCATTGTCTCCACCTGATGACAAAAATTTGGAAAGTTGGGTCCCCTGTGATATCTTTGAACCCAGCTTTTTGAAGAATATTGTTTTGAGAAAAATGAGGAGTGTAGCTAAGGACTTGATAGCAGTGATGAGGCATCTCTCATATCTAACATAGATGGTGATAATGACTATTGGACTATAATTGAAAATCCAACCTATGATACTTTTGAAAATAATTTTGAGAATCTCATCTATGATGTGTTCAGCGAGGGGAGTTTTTATTCTAAAACTTATGAAAGTTGTGAAGAAGAGTAGTGAGAGTTTTCCTATGATCAGTCAAAGTTGTATTTGAGTATCTATAATGACGACTTGGAGAAGCAGTACAGTGAAGTGTCCGATATGATGCAACTAATAGAAGATCTTTTTCAGCTATCGTCTTGACATATAGATGTTCCTTATGATTTGGAGCATTTTTGGGCTTACACACAGAGTTATCAACAGATAAGCCCTTTCGATGAGTATGATGATCTACCTCATCATACAGATTTTTACATCAGTCCTGTCCAATCTTGGATGGAAGCATCTTGCAAGAGAACCTACCAGTTTGGGAAGAAGTTCGACGACATTATTCAGGCCCATGATTCCCCATCCAGCCCACCCATTCTAGATCATCATGCAGGTTTGCGTTTTCTGAATAGAATATTCATGTTTTGTTTGGTAACTAAAGACAAGGAAAAACCTTTTTACAATAATAAAATGCTTAGGTGGCTACATCGGATTTATGATTACACCTAACCTTTTTATATAATGCTTAGAGTAGGAAAATAGGTTCCTCAAAGAGAACCTTTACTTTTAGCATTTTCTTTTTGTACTTAGGAATAAATAAAATTTTAGTTAAGTTTTGTCATTTTTTTAAATAAAACAACTTTTGGATCATTGTCTCGTTTTCATAAAACTTGTGCTACTGAGGTTTTCTTGTCAATTTGAGATATTTTTACAGGATATAGAAACCATAGATTCTGGTGTTCTCATATGCTCTCCTTGCGTAAGATATTAGATCAAGCACACGTCCTGGAATTGGAGCCAGATGTTATCAATTATTTTGTACCATAGTTGAACGTCCTGTTGAGCCGCCATTTGATGAACATGGTCAGTGTTCATATTCAGTGCAGCAAAAGTTCAAAATGTTTTGCCTAGCCAATTTTGGCTAGTCATTTTTATTTTTATGATGAAATGCCCATGCCCCATGGGGTTTTTGTAATAAAGTGTGCTAGTAGGGGTTTTGAGTGGCTCGGTCCCCTAAGACGTAAAATTTCAACTAAGGTATTCCAGGGAGTTTTTTCACTTGTCAATTATGCTTTACCTATAGCCGAGTATAATCGATGAGGTTTTCTCCCGCTTCTTCCAAAGTTGGAATGCCAGATTTTAAATTTTGGTCCTTCGAGAGTTATTAGAGTCCAACTAATAAAGATGAACCTAATATGCACTATTGGTATGTTCTATGGTCATTTCCTAAGCTTTGGGATGCTTTAAAAATTTGTGAAAATAAAATTTTACTGGCGACGCTGAGTTTTTTAATTTTTTTTATTTTTACTATAAAGAATTAATTAAAATTTTCAATTAATTAAACCATTTTGACCGTGGTTTAATTGAAAATTTTCAATTTGTAATAATTAATTGGTCTGGGGGTGTTTTTGAAAAATAAACACTTTTTTTTTAATCCAAAACACTCATTTAGCCCCTAGACACACTTATCCTAAGTTTCGCACTATTATTTGGCCTTATAATTAATATTTTCTCAAAAAAACCAAAAGATGAGAAATATTAATTAAAATAAAAAAAATTAATAAATTGGAGAAAATCAAAATATCTCCAAAAAAGACCAAATTGAATAAAATTAAGAGCTAATTAGCTCGACACGGAGAATTTATGATGATTCCAATCAATATTAGTCAGTTTCAGATCAAGTTGTTAGGATATTTAGACACTTAAGAGTTAGTTAAGATCAACTTGTGTAATATACCCGTTAGGTAAAAGTGTGTTTCTTTAGTATGCATTTCTAAATATTCTACTCCAAAGGTCACGATATGTTCTATACATAGAGTGATCTGACGGTTCAACTTCTCTTAGATCATACCTACCATTGATCCATGGCTTAACACCCAATTGGTCCATGATCTCTATTTAAAGAGCATGGAGAGTCCTTGGCTAGTTGATCGATTATGAGAAGCTCATGTAACTTTCTTTCTTTTGCATAATAAATTGCTCCAAGTAGCTATTTGGATGGGGCCATGAACTGTTTCCCTCTCGAGGGTTTTAACCACGTGACAAACATTGGTGTATTGATCTGTGATTCATTTGTGTGAAGTGGTTTCTCTAGGTGTTCGGTCTTTTGGGAGTACCCTGTGTACCCGAACACAAGTATCGTAGTGTAGCAGTTGAACTATCAATCAGAAATTCACCCTCTTTGGATAAATTCATTTTTGGTCGAAGTGTGGGTTATCTATTGGTTGGGTGATCATTACAAGGGAGGATGAGCCACCTCACCCCCCTTCATTACTCCAGCACTCAGTTGCGGCTCAGTTCAACTCCAAATCATCATGTCGAGCTTAGTCAATCAAGAGATTCACTTCATCGTTACTCTTAGTCCAGATTTAGGATTTTAATCCCTATCTTTCTTTTCTTTTGGTATAAATAAAGGCTCTTCTTCCGCATTCTAGACGAAAGAAAGGGACCTCTACTCATATGAGTTGTAATTGTTTATCTTTTGATGGAATAAAGTTGAGTCTTTGGAGGAAAAATCTGCTGGTGTAATACTCTTTCATGGTGAATGTTGGCTTTTTAACCAAGGTGATATCTATTTAGTTATGTTTGTGGCTCATGCAATTTTGAATATCTAGCTTAGAAGTTTGTATTCCAATCCACAGAATAGGCATTTGAATCTCAATTTGCTTATTTATGTGTAATCATTTCATATTCAAGAGTTATGCTTTGTAGTCGGTAATCATTTACTTCACGACGCAGGTAAAAATATTAATCTCTTGGCCACAAACAACACCTCTTTGGTTTTCTCACAGGTGGGAATCTAGTCAATCCGATAGGGGTCGTTTCCCTTTTTGCTTGGCAGGTCCTCTCATTGGCCAGCTACTTCGGGGTTCTTGTGGTACTCCTCATAATGACTTTTATGGAAAATCCCAAGTACTTCCCACAATTGTTACAGATGAGACTTATGTCCCAATCTGGATGTTATTAAGTAAATTAGGTTATTAAGTATGATTCCTAGTCATTTGTACAAGATTGCAATGTAATGTAATTGTAATTGTAAAATTGTAATATAATTGTAATTATAATGTGATTGTAATTGTAAGTGTAATGTAATTGGATCATCATTATCATAATGTAACATGTAAAATTGTAATTTGAACACTATGAAAATGTTCATATACATGAATATGAAATTAAAATTGTACATGATTGTAATGTTTAATGTAATTATAATTGTAAATTTTGTAAAAATGTAATGTAATTGTAAAAATGTAATGTAATGGAATGATGTAATTATTGTAATGTAATGTAATTGTAAATGTAATATAATAATGTAATGATTGTAATTTAATGTAATTGTAATTGTAATGTGATCTTGTAATTGTAATTGTTTAATGTAATTATCGTCATTATCATAGTGTAATGTAAAATTGTAATTTGAACACTACGAAAATGTTCATAAACATGAATATGAAATTAAAATTGAATATTAAAATCAATGAAAAGAGGGATAAGGCTATAGAAAAGATGAATAAAATAAGTGCAATCTTAAGAGGAGTGAAGATGCAAGTCAACCTATGATGGTGCAATCAACTCCCATTGAGGACAATTTTTGTAATTTTTTACATAAAAATTATATATATGTGAGCCTATATTATCAAAATATAATTCATTTACATGTGACGCTATATCATCAAATTATAAAGTTCATTACAAGTATGTGAGGTTATGTGAGGCTAATGGATATATGCATATTCATTTAGAACTAGAGATATTATGCACTATATAATTATATATATTCATCAATAATTCTTTAATTTCATTGGACAACTAGAACTACTTATACTATAATACACTTACTTAAAGTATATATGTAATTTAGTGTAGTGGTTCTAAACATTTTTTCAATTCTTTCACAACACATACTATTATTTCACAGGTGTACATAAGTGGTTTTAGAAGGTTGTATATATACATGCACATGTACAATGTATA
>LPNX010615952.1:0-127619 GCA_001517045.1 Pseudotsuga menziesii
GGTTTGTATTCTTATCTTTTTCATTATTTATACATATCTCCTAATGATTGAGTGAGATTGACTTTTGGTACACACAAAGAAAATACATTAGTGACACAAGTGATAATTTCCATACTAATATAAAGTTTACATAAAGTTTAACCAATTGATTTTTTTAAACATATAATATGTCATAACTTTGTCGGTTCCCTCACGGGTTTATAGGAGAAAACAACAATGAGCCAAGAAAGTTGAAACCATAGAAAAGAATAACAGTTTCACCAACTATAGAATAGAAACTATTAGAACCAAATTTATACATATTGCATTCCAATTAGGATTGGCATGAAACATCATTTGTCTATATAATAATCAGTTTTAAAGCTTAGTACAATAAGACCGTAAATAGATATTAAACCGGAGTTAATTTCAATTTATTTAACTACTATTACTAAAAAACCATAGTATGGCCAAGCCCACTATGTGATACACTTCCCCCACCAGGAGTATATATTTTTTTAACTAGCACTTGCAATTGATCATGCGTCGTCGCTTAAGCGACGCTTGATAGGCTAGCCGTCGCTTAAGCAACGCTTATGAGCCTAGCCGTCGCTTAAGGGACGCGTATGACCATAATTTTAAAAAAAAATTGAACTTTGTGCTTGCTTGGTAGGTTGAAAAGAAAAAATCCACGCGCCGTCGGAAGTAACTGTCGCATTTTGCATCAAAATGTAGTAGTGTATTAAGGGTTTTAAAGACCTTAATCAAGCAAATATCTCGATAGAGGGCTTTAAAAACATGCCCTTAGCCCCCTTTTCTACAAATTTACTTTTATTGGCCTCTTTGCCAAGCATAAACCCTGTCATGGGATGCAATTTAGGTGGTGGAATTCATGCTGGTGGATTCGTTAATGAATCATCTATCCACTAGAATATAATTTACAGATTTTTGAGTTCATATGATATATTTGAAAAATTTTCTTTTAAATATTACAGTTAAAAATCATGTCCACAACATCATAGAAACTCAAAGAAACTCAGAAAAATTAACAACATAAAAGTACACAACAAATAAATTTTGAAAAATATATATGCCCCTCATCGACACATGCTCTTCAAAAGGACATTTTTTGTTTTTCAATATTTGTAAGGAGTTAAAAAAAGTTGATGTACACACACATGTACAAATGTAGTGTGAGTAGACCTTCTTGATGGTATTGAGAATTGATTTTGGAAGGAAGGTGAGAGTCGTTCATTACACTGAGATTTCGTCTATGACACTTTTGACCAAAGTGACTCGACCTACAAAGGAAATCCCTCAATGGAACCATTTTCCAGTCCTTTTATTTTTTATTTTCCCTATAATCCACCCAATCTTGAATTCTAAAATCATTACCTTTTAGAGGAAAACCAAGATATTTGAAACACTTATGAAACTACTCTTCAGGGAAAGGAAGTAGCTTGATGATCATTGGTTTGAGAATAACAAAGACATGAAAGAAAAAAAAAATATTTCTTGTAGTTTATTTCCATGCCAATAGAAGAGAAAAATAGTTTGAGGATGCGATCGAAGGATTAGTTTTAGGGATGGATGTTTGCTCAAAGATGAGAATATCGCCCAAAAATAGGATATGTGAAATGTGAACATACTTGACAATTTTAATCCCGTTTAGGTTCCTTTGAGCTCTTACATGATTTAAATGTCTACTAAGAGCATCAACAACGTAAATCCAAGAAGGGGAATCCTTGGTGGAGACCTCTAGATGGGTGGAAAGGGATGATGTTGATCCATTTATGAGGATGGCATATGTGACTCATTGACAACAATCTCCAATGCAATTCATGAAGGGAGGGGGGAAACCATCTAAGGTAACGGTGGAAACCATCTAAGGTAACTGTAATTTACCTCAAGTCGAATAGTTTTGTGAGGTTGATTTTGAGCATGAAAGTATGGACTCTAGGGTCTATTAAGTTATGCCCATAGTATCATGAATGTTCCTTTCATGTATAACCAAATGTTTCTTGACCTTTTTAAGGTCCACTAAAATTGGTCATAAGCTAGATTTTAGATCTATACTTATTTTAAGTCCATATTCTCATAGTTTGACTTTTATTTAATATTATTTAATAAAAACTCACTTTATAAAAAAAAAACATTAAAACATTAAACACTTCACGTTATATATATAAGAGTTGGTTCATAAAATACACTAATAAAGAAAAAAATAATAATGTTGACATTGATCCTAACTAGTAAAGTGACTTGAGTCCTAGTCCTCCTTTCCATGGAAAGCACAAAGTTATTCCTTGTACATTCATTTTTCCATGACCATAATTCCAATAAATAATGCATAATTATAACATTTATTTAAAAAATTCAAATTTTGAAATTTTGAAAAAAGAACACAGCTTCTTTGAATTTGTTTTTTTGGATTTTCACCATTAATAATTTTTTTAATGGCATGATTCACATCTTCCAATACTCCATTACAGATTACTAAGGTTATACAAATTTAATATTTACAATTTCATTCATTCAAATCTATTAATTATTAATAATGTTACAAAATATTAATATTAATAATTAAAATTATTTTTTATTACATTATTCACATCTTCCAATACTCCATTACAAATTACTATATTATACAATATTAATATTTAATGTTTACAATTTCATTCACGCAAATCTATTAATTATTAATAATGTTGTAAAATATTAATATTAATATTTTTTATTTACAATTCTATCTATTCAAATTTATTTTCATATATTGCACAATATTAATATTTAATATTTCCCCTGCAAATTTAATATTCAACATTCACAATTCCAACCATTCAAATTTAAGTTCCTGCATTTCAGGATAAAATAATCAATATTGTTTCATATTAATATATTCCAAATTCATAAAACATAAAACATTTACGATATAACTTTGGAAAATAACGGCCTCGAAGCAAATTCATAAAACATAAAACATTTACAATATATAAGTTTGGAAAAGAACGCCCTCGAAACCAGAAGCTTCTTAAAAGTCAAATTTCAATTCATAGAGGGATCGGAGGCGCTGCGTATTCAGAGAAATTGAAGTCTTGAACAGCATAACGATCGATCAAGTATTAGTCTGTGCCTTTTCCCCAGGGCAGGGCAAGCAATCTTGAGGGCCGAGACCAGATCTATTCGAAAGACGATTCCAGTGGCTTCAATTTGATATACAATGAGCTCGGGCACTGGCTATAATCTACCGTCTGAGGATGATGGCGAGCCAGAATATGGTAAAATCATCATATCTGCCTTAATATTGTTTGTTGTGGTTTTGTTCGTTTTTTTGCTGCATGTTTATGCCAGATGGATCTGGGTACAGTCTGCTAGATTTAGCATGAGAAGTCGACGGAGATCAGCTGCTAGGCGTCGTCAGTTTTATTTTACTGGAGAAGAACCGCCGAGGCTGAAGAATATGGGGTTGGATTCTGCTATATTAGAGACTCTGCCCATGTTTCTGTATAAATCTCAGAATTTCACAGATGGTCTGGAGTGCGCAGTTTGTCTCTGCGAATTGGAGGAAAATGAGAAATGCCGGCTTCTGCCAAATTGCAAGCATGGTTTTCATGTTGAGTGTATTGACATGTGGTTTCTTTCGCATTCCACTTGTCCGCTTTGCAGAACTGGCGCCCAGCCCGAAGAACCCGAAGAGCCAGTTTCGAAATCCGGTAGAATAGATCAAGTCTCGGCAACAATCACGGAACCAACTGCTTCAGCGATCCATGAAAATCTGAACTCGGAGCAAGAGCAAAGTGCAAGCTCCGAAGAAGAATATAATGGGCAGAAGCCTAGAAATCTATTATCTCGGTGTAGGCAAGAACAGATGAATCCAGTGATAAACGAGGGAACCTCTGGTGGAAGAGCATCAATGTCTCATATTGCCATTGAAATACCCATTTTATGATCTAAATTTTGATGTAGAGTCTTTCCCAATCGATCATAGCCGAAAAAATGTGTCGCAAAAAAAATACGAATCGGTTCTTGTAGATCTCTGGTTCGTATGATCCATTTCTTGATTTTGTTTTCAGTTCGATTCTTGATTTTGTTTCAGTTCGATTCTTGATTTTGTATTTAAATGAGTTTGAAATACAATAACTTATCAAATTGCATTGAACATATGTGAAATACTGCTTTTGGAGATTTATGTAAAATTGTTGAGAGCTTTTCCTTTTGATCGAAGAGTTCATGATTTTTTTTGGCACATACTCAAAGTACTAAAGGGGCCACGAACTAATCATACTCCATCTTATTATCCTTTGACACAATTAATGTGATTGAAGATGGCACAAAACAACTCCATTAGTTCATTCACTCAATGGGGATTAAGTTTGTATGGCAATAAAAACCCTTAATATTTATCATAGGAGTTTATTGTTCAAAGGGAACTTAAAGGCTAAAGCAGTCCACTACTAAGAAAAAGAGACGCTATTGCGATATGGAATGATTCTTTCCCACCTTGTAGTTATTGATTCTTTCCTATCCTATAGATGGTTGTTTCCTATCCTTTTAGGATCTGTAGCTTGATTATAGGATTGGCAGCTCGATTGTAGGATGTGAAAATTTATCCATTGATGTATATGTACCTGTACAATTCACTGTAATAAACAGAATTATATTTCTCTTGAACTCTGTTTTGAACTTGGTATCAGAGCCAAGAAGCTTAAATCGTTAGTACTCTACACTGAACCATGGCCGACTCAAATTCTAAAACATCTGGGAACAAATCTGCTCCCGTTATTATTCAATCTGAAGGTTTGTTGTTCAATGCAAGGATTGTACTCGATGAAACAAACTATGATTTGTGGTCTCAAATCATGGAGATGCATATTGCTGAGAAGGAGAAGCTCTCTTTCATTCGTGGTAATTCACATCCACCTACCGAGAAAGATGATGGATATGAAAAGTGGTATGCAGACAATCAAAAGGTCAAGAGATGGTTGTTGATGTCTATGTCCCCAGAAATCATGAAGCGATATATTTTCTTACCCACCGCTCGAGATATTTGGAAAGCTCTTTCTAAAGCTTTTTATGATGGAGCATATGAATTGCAGGTGTTTGTCTTGAATCAAAGGGCCTTCTCTGCGAAACATAATGGCAGAACACTCTCGGTGTATTATGGAGAATTAACCGAGATCTTTTGTGAGTTGGATCATCATGATAAGGTGATTATGGAGAGTGAGAATGATGTTGAATCTTACCGAAAATCAGTTCAGCGACAAAGGGTGCATATTTTGTTGGATTAGATGGTGAATTCGAACAAATCCGTGGTGAAATTTTGAGAAAGGATCATATCCCCGAATTGAAAGCATGTTATGCTTTGGTCCGCCGTGAATCTGTTCGACTCGCAATGATGAATGGAGAACCAGAAAAAACTAAAGCTACAGCCATGGTGACTTGAAATCGATCTAATCAGAACCGGTCTTCTCAAAGCCAGCTTAAGAACACTGATGGTGCCGATAAATCCACCTACAAATGCACTCATTGCAATCAAACTGGTCATACCAAGAGCTACTACTTTGAACTTGTGGGCTATCCAGAATGGTCAGATCATAGCCGCGATCCATGGAAGAAGAATTCCAAGAGGACCTCCAGTGCTGCGGTTGTCGAAACAAAGACAGCGGATGGTGTTGCTGGTCAGATCTCGACATTAGCAGCAGCGACAGGTAATGGTGGTAAGGTTTTAAATATTTCTACACTTGTTTCCAATAGTGCATGGATAATTGATTCCAATGCTACGGATCATATGACATTTGATTCTAGATAGGTCTCACCTCTTAAACCGTTTGCACAAAAAATTGTTTCCTCTGCCAATGGCTCTTCGGCCCCAATTATTGGAGAAGGGTCTTTACCTCTCACTGATACTTTAAATCTAGATTTTGTTTTAGTTGTTCTGTCTTTGGATTATAATCTATTGTCAGTTTCCCAAATCACCACTACCTTACTTTGTATTGTAATTTTTTGGCCCGATTTTTGTGTGTTTAAGGACATTCAAACGAGGCAAATGATTGGTTGTGGTGTTAGGAAAGGAAAGTTGTATTACTTGGACTTAGTGTCAAAGATTTCGGACAAGTTGCGTCAAGCTTTAACGGTGGATGGCTCTGAGGGGGAGAAGAAGAAATTTGAAATCTAGTTATGGCATCGACGTTTGGGGCATGCCTCCTTTAGTTACCTGAAGAAATTATTTCCTTGTTTATTTGCAAAATTTGATGTTTCTAGTTTCTGTTGTGACATTTGTGAACTTGCAAAAATCCATCATGCTTTGTTTCCATTAAATTTGAATAAAAGTCCAGTTCCTTTTATGGTCATACATTCTGATCTTTGGGGTCCGTCCAAAGTCACTACCTTTGGTGGATCACATTGGTTTGTTACTTTCATTGACGATTGTACCAGGATGACTTGGGTTTGCTTGATGAAGTCTAAAATTGAAGTGAATTTGTTATTTCAATTTTTTTATAAAATGGTTCGTACTCAGTGCAATGCACAAGTTCAGGTTCTCTGTAGTGACAATGGAGGAAAATATTTGAGTTTTGAGCTTCAGTAGTATCTGGAAGCACACAGAACTATTCATCAAACTACTTGTCCTAATACACCTCAGTAGAATGGGGTGGCTGAGAGAAAAAACCACCACTTGTTGGGCGTTGTCCGTGCTTCGTTGATAGAAGCCCATATGTCATTATGCTATTGGGGAGAAGCACTTACCTCTGCAGCATATTTGATCAACTGGGTACCCTCCAGCACTATTAATTTCCAGACACCATCTCAGGCTCTCGCTGAAGCGGTTGTTGCTCCAGCCGTCCCAAATTTATCTCCTCACATCTTTGGTTGTGTAGCTTGTGTACACCTCCATAAGCATCAGCGCAACAAGTTGTCTCCTCGAGCACTGCGATGTGTCTTTCTTGGATATGCTACTTATCAAAAGGGGTACCGATGCTATCATCCTCCAACCCAACGAATGTTTATTACATTAGATGTAATTTTTCATGAAGACTCAATGTATTTTTCCTCTAAGCCTGAACTTCAAGGGGAGTACCAGAAGGAAATTCAGACTCTAGACTATGATGATCACATTTCTGAAGATGTGGTTGTTCACATCCTGGAAGTAGCAGAACTCTCTGATGCGCTGAATCAAGAAGTGGGCGAATTGGATGTGGGTGGTTTGACTTTGGACCCAAGTAGTGATGAACACCCATAAACTGAAGTTGTGGTTCCACCTCTGTCCAAGCCTCTCACACCACATGAAACTGATACACCAAAGCAATCGCTTGCTAAGGATGCTCTTGAACCATCTAGAAGACAACTACGACAGCGTCACACCAGAGGTATTCCTAAACCTACATATGAACCTGAGATTTTTAGTAACGTTAAATATCCCATGAGTCATTATGTGTCTAACCATTGTTTGTTAGAATCAAATCAGTCATTTGTAAATCAGTTATCTACTGTTTCTATTCCTAACAATGTGCAGGAAGTCTTAGCTGACCCAAGGTGGAAAGCCTCTATGAATGAGGAGTTGAAATCCTTGCAAGAGAATAAAACCTGGGAACTTGTTGACCGTTCATCAGGAAATAAACCAATCGGATGTCGGTGGGTTTATACTGTGAAGTACAAAGTATATGGTGCAATTGAACACTTTAAGGCGAGACTAGTGGCAAAAGGATACACCCAAACTTATGGGATTGATTATACAGAGACATTTGTACCTGTAGCTAAAATCAATACAGTACGAGTCTTGTTGTCTCTTGCTGTAAACTTGGGTTGGCCATTACAAAAGTTTGATGTGAAAAACGCTTTTCTACATGCCGAGTTGTCTGAAGAAGTTTACATGGAACTCCCACCAGGATGCATGGTACTAGAAACACATAGTCGAAAGGTGTGCAAATTAAATAAGTCACTGTATGGGTTGAAACAGTCTCTGAGAGCATGGTTTGGAAGGTTCACAAAATCTATGAAAGATTTTGGTTACCGTTAGACCAACTCAGACCACACTTTATTCTTGAAGAAATAGCAGGGTAAGATAATTGCACTTATTGTATATGTGGATGATATAGTGGTTACAGGAAATGATCCCAAAGAAAGGAAGGCTCTACAGGATTACCTATCTAGAGAATTCAAAATGAAAGACCTCGACCCCTTGAAATATTTCCTTGGGATCGAAGTGTCTTGATCTGATAAAGGGATTTTTCTATCTCAAAGGAAATATGCCTTAGACTTGTTACAGGAAACTGGTATGTCAGCATATCAACCCGCCAATACACCAGTGGAAGAAGGATTGAAGTTATGTGTTGAGTCTGATCAGGTGCCAGTTGATAAAGGGAGATACCAGAGACTCATAGGAATATTGATGTACTTAGCACACACAAGGCCAGACCTTTCCTATGCCTTGAGTATTGTTAACTAGTTTATGCATAATCCTGGCGAGAAACACATGAATGCAATTATGCGCATTTTGAGGTATCTGAAATCTGCTCCTGGAAAAGGAATTTTATTCACTAAAAATGAAAATTGTCAAAGCGTGGATGCATATACTGATGCTGACTGGGATGGAGCAGCTGATGACAGGCATTCTTGTTAGATTTTTATCATATAAACTACCATTATGATCTTAGGATATTTAACTGAGAGAATAACATGCACAACAATAAAACAAAAGCACAACACAAGAGACAAGAGACACAAAGAATTTTCCCCAGGGAAACCGTAAAGGATAAAACCCCGCAACTTCCTCAGAGATAGAATCATCACCAAAATAGAAAAGCCCAAAACATAAAGATGATCTCCACAACTTTTGTCTCTCTCTCTCTCTCTCACTGAGAGAGATTCTCCCCTCTCACTCATGCGCCCTAATGAGTGAGTGTGAGTTTATGAGTATGATAATTAGAGAGGCTCTCACTCTCTATTTATATTCTTCCATTCACTTGGAACCTACTCCAACATGTTGACCTCACTTAACAATTACTTACTAGAGCCGACATCTCTAAGAGTGTCTAATAACCCTAGTGCCCCACCACTTGTGGGGACTTTGCCTCCTACGACCAATAGGAGGGTAACACAATGGTGGGGACTATTGCCCCGACTTACAATGACTCACCTAGGGTCGAATTCACTAGGATAGTCTAATAACCCAAGGGCCCCACAACTGTGGGGACTTTAACCCTTGACCAATAGGAGGGTTACCCATAATGAATTGACATGAATTTCTCATTATAGAAACTTCCTGGAATAAACATCGGGGTATGACATGACTCAAATACATTACAATACATCCCAGAAAAAACATTGGGTTACAATACATAAGAAATATAGATGAATACATTCCAAAGTTAGAATTACATCAACACTCCCTCTTAAATAGGAAGGTATTCTCTCGACATAATTTATCAGCACAAGTCTTCTTCTCTATATCATCTAGATCATCATTGAGTTCTCATCATCTTTGTCTTCTAGTCATCTTCATCTTCAAGTCATCTTCATCTGGATCTGGATCATCACTCGATCTACATCATCATCACTGAATCTAGATCATCAATGGATCTGGATCATCATCACTGGATTTGGATCATCACTTGATCTGGATCATCACTGGGAATCATCACTGGATCTGGATCATTACTCGATCTGGATCATCACTGCTAGATCATCATCACTGGATCTTGATCATCACTCGATCTGGATCATCACTGGCTATCATCACTGGATCTCGATCGTCACTCGATTTGGATCTTCACTGGATCTCGATCATCACTCAATCTGGATCATCACTGGCTATCATCACTGGATCTTGATCATCACTCGAACTTAATCATCACTGGTGCTATCTCATGATTCTTCTCATCACAGGAAGTTCTACAGAGCCATCCCTTTTTCAACTTGGTTGTAGGCCTAGCCTCCATGTAGGTCTTCTTCCGCACTTATATCTGACCTACTCGTTAGAAAGGCATGGTACTCACATCCATCCAGGCTAGAACACATCCTACTCACAATGATGGAATATTTTCTCACTTTCATCTAGGCTAGAACACATCCTGCTCACAATGATGAAAGATTTATGCACTTCCATCCAGGCCAGAACACATCCTACTCACAATGATGGAAGAATCTCATCCAAGCTGGAACACATCGTGCTCACAATGATGAAATATTTCTGCACTTACATTCATCCAAGCGGGAACACATCCTGCTCACCGTGATGAAAAGGATTTGCACTTACATTCATCTAGGCGGGAACACATCCTGCTCATAGTGATGAAAAGGCTCTACACTTACATTCATCCAGGCGGGAACACATCCTGCTCATAATGATGAAAAGGCTCTGCACTTACATCCATCCAGGCGGGAACACATCCTGCTCACAGTGATGGAAGGGCTTGCACTCACATCTGATCTTGTAGGAACCAATCCTATAGTCATATCAGAATGGCCCCCAGTCCTCCTTGACTGAGCTACTTGGTAACTGATCAGGTGCCTCATTTATCCTAGAGAATGGCAGTTGCCCTTACATCCAACCTGCTCGTCAGAATGGCCAACACTCACATCTGACATGGAAGGAAGTTAATCCTTTAGCCATGACAGAATGGTTCAGCCCTTACATTTGATCAAGTGGGAACACATCCCTCTATCACATCAGAATGGCTACTTAGTCCTAGACTGAGTGTTCCTGGTACCTCACCAAGAAGCTCCATTCAAAGAATGGCAATTTCCCTTACATCTGTCCTACTCAACAGAATGGCCAGCACTCATATCTGACGTGGAAGGAAGCAATCCTCTCACCATGATAGACTGGCTCAACCCTTATATCTGACCTACTCATCAGAATGGCTATGGATATCGGCACTCATATTTGACATGGAAGGAACTAATCCTCTCACCATGATAGAATGGATCAGCCCTTATATCTGAACTACTCGTCAGAATGGCTATGGATCTCAACACTCATATCTGACATGGAAGGAACCAATCCTCTCACCATGATAGAATGGCTCATCCCTTATATCTGACCTACTCGCCAAAATGGCTATGGATCTCAGCACTCATATCTGACATGGAAGGAACCAATCCTCTCACCATGATAGAATGGCTCAGCCCTTACATATGACCATGGAAGGAACCAATCCTCTCACCATGACAGGAAGGCTATGGGACTCATCACTTTCCCTTGGAGGAAATCTTGATCTGGAGAACACCAAGCTTCTCCCTGAAGTACTCAAACTTCACCCTATCCAATGGCTTTGTCAAGACATCAGCTATCTGTTCCTCCATCGCAACATACTGGAGCTTCACTGCTCCCCTCTGCACCATATCCCTGATATAATGGTACTTGATCTCGATATGCTTTGACTTGTCATGGAACACTGGATTCTCTAACAACTTTACGCAACTCTAGTTGTCACAATGTATACAAGTAGCATCCAACTGGAGATCAAATAAATCAGACAGTAGCTTCCATAGCCATACTGCCTCACAACTAGTTGAACAAGCTGCGACATACTCTCCTTCAACTGTACTCAGTGCCACATAGGATTTCTTCCTGCTAAACCAAGAGATCACACCTGATCCCATACTGAAGCAACACCCTGAGGTGCTCTTCCTATCGATAGCATTGCCTGCCCAATCTGAATCAACATAACCTTCCAGGTTAATCTTCTGATTCACATTGTACTTGAGCCCATAATCAATTGTACCCTTCAGGTACCTCATAACATGTTTTGCAGTAATCAAGTGAACATGTCTCGGATCTATCAGGAGCTGACTCAAGGTGTTCACAGCAAAGCAAATATCTAGTATCATGTTTGTCATGTACATCAAGGAGCCAATCATCTAATGATACATCGTAGCATCAACCGACTCTGATGAAGCATCGTTCAAGAGCTTCAGGTTCGATGCCATAGGTGTGGCCATAGCCTTGCAGTCCATCATCCTGAACCTATTCAGGATCTCTACTACATACTTCCCTTATCCACACCTCCATGCCTAGAAAATAGTGCATCGACACATAACAAGAGCATCACTGGTGTTTTGCCTTCAACCTTGAAGCAAAGGTTGGAATCCACTTTACTCTTAGTAAAGCCTAGAGTCATTAGTAATCTGTCCATTTTGTCGTACCATGTCGAAACAAAGGATCTTCTGCAGTCACTCCCTCTGAAGCATCATACTCCCTCTGTCTTTCATACTCTATGCACTGAAACATTCTGTACCGGAGTGACAAGTAGCTTCCTATGCTACTAATATTCTATGTATCCATCTAGGATCACTGGATACCAAGATCCTCTATCTTGAACTTTTTCAAAAGTTCATCTCACACCCATCTGTGAGCTTGTCATCCTCTATCAACCTTGTAGAAAAGATTCAGATCTTCATCAAGCTCCTCATGTATGTGTTATCTCATGGGTGTCTTCTGATCTCATACAAGGCCTTCTTTCATTTGCACACATGATTCTTCCTGTCATGTGTATCTCTATTGGCTACAAATGTCTCTTCGTAGTCTATGCCTCGTGCTACGAATCTTGCCTTGTATCCCACGATGTTTCCATCCACTACATGATGGAACTACGAACTTCTCTTCATGTATCAATACTTCATCCTAGACATCATTCTTCTTGAACTGGTCTTCCCTTTCTTCTTGGAAGATTCTGCATCAATGATGTCACTGTATTGGTCATATTATTTTCATCTTTGAACTATCGTCACTTGTTCTTTGGAACAAGTCTTCATTCTTCTTTGCTTGTAGGCGATTATGTATGCGATCTTTCCTACAAGTCAAATGCATTTGTATGGTTAGAAACATTTCATAAGGAATATTCATACTGAAAAATTATTATGCATAAATATATGATCATGCAATTACTTTAGACAATACAACATTCATCCATATCTCACGAAACGTTTCTAGATGCCTTCCATCTCTACCAGGACAACATTGAGATTGTGCACTAATCCAATATGTCAGCAAAGAGGTTTCATTCTAGATAAGTAGCAATGGAGAATTTGTATAGCACCATGAGCTACTTACACATCACATGCATATTAGTAGTATACTGTCATTAATGCAAACATCCTATCATGCATAATACATCAACTGAATATAAACAAATGCATAACAAAACAATATCATGAAATGACAATTGAATACTTATCTTTATTTGTTTCATGGGTAGACTTCTTCTTGAGCCTTCAACTTCATTGTCTTCTTCATTCATAATAGCATTGTTTCTTATCCAAATGCTAGGATGGATAAGAGGTTCTTCAAGAGTTGAGTCCTTCGTATTCCTCATCGCTTGAGGGATTTTCTTTGGATGGTAAGAGCTTGATCTTCAGTTGCTCCCACCTTCTCTTCTCAAGCTTCTTCTTCTTGTGAGTTCTCTTCCCAGAGTCTACTGAAAAGAATCACTTCCTTATGGCACACATTCCTTGAATGAATGAATCCCATGATCCTGGGAGGCCATTCAAGGTGGCTATCACCACTTCTGCATTCTTCACTTCTTCTTTTACCACTTCAAGTTGTTCTTTGATTTGAGAGACCCTTAGGACTGCATGGTCTCTGCATTCTGGATCTTCACATTCTTCAACTGGTTTCTTAAGGTCATCTTCTGATGTATGTTATTTCCTTCAAATAGCTTGGTCAAGGAATCAAACATCTTTGGTGTCTTTAGGGAAGACACTTGTGGTACAAGTTGTTCCGTGATTGAATCAACAATGATCTTCTTGGTCTTGACCAAGTTCTTCTTGTCTCCCTCTAGAACTGGAACCTCTCTACTCATGTAGGTGTCCAATTCATTTTCTTCAGAGAGAACATATACTTCCATACTTGGAAGTTGTCAACTTCACCAAGCTTATCATCAAGCTAATGTGATAGATCACTTTGAAATGAGAACCTCAAATGAAAATAGCAAAGGATTAGATCTTACCGATTTGAGGTGTCCGTCCTAGTTCCAGAGCTGGCTGATCTAGGGTTTGTCACAGAAACCCTAATTTTCAAAACTTGGAATCTTTCAGATCTAATTGGATAAACAAATAGATCTCTTTAAATGGAGCTGTCCAATGTACTCCTTTTCTGAAAATAGTGGAGGGAAGCTCCTGGAACATGAAGCCTTAGTTTTCCAATTTCTTCTGCAGAAATTCCTGTCATTGTTTCTATGATATCTCTGAAATTACTATTACTCTATGTCTAAAATTTATCACTACGGTAACCTTAGATGTTCTTGATCTAAAACCATAGGTTTCATTAGAATTGGTTTCACCAATTGGGATTTATGATCATTTTCCCAAGGTGACCTGTTACAGGATGTTTCAGAATAGCGAAGTTGTACGGACTTCCACATGTCACTGTTTCATCTTCGGGGTCTCAAATTTGGACCACAGAAATTGCAGTCCATTCCCTTTTTGGAACCCCTTCAAGAATTCCATTTGGACCTCTGTAGCCCAAGATATAGCAATTCTCCCCAAGTTTCCTGTTAGGTATGAATTCTGGAAGAGGATGGAACCCTAACTTGGAGGGATCATATCTCCCAGAATATAGCAAATCAGAGGCTGAATTGTGGACACAGTGTGCATCAGTATGTTATATTTGGCCCCTGTAATGTTCAGCTCCTGATACTTTTCCAATCACAAGATATAGAGAATGTACCAAAACTTAGCAGTTTTAGTATTTAGGGTTTTTCTAGCTCAGGGTCAAACTAGGGTTTGAATTTCCCGGAGTTCCACCCAACCAAATTTCTTGATCCATGTCTCTAAAATTAGTTTTTCATGAGGAGAAAAATCCTATGCTGGTCTCACTAAAAAATTCCTCTTCTATAGAAATCCCTAAATTCCGCACCGAAAATTGAAAATGCTCGGAATCGAATTTCGCTTCGACAAAAGGATGCGCCCTTCAATGGAGAGTCAGCCTAGCATACTTTTGTTGATGGATTGTGGAGAGAGACCCAAAAAGTAAGAATCCATAGCTTCTGTAGCTGCACAATGTCTTCTTCTCAGGTTAGCTCTGATACCATGTTAGATTTTTATAATATAAGCTACCATTATGATCTTAAGATCTTTAACTGAGAGAATAACATGCACAGTAATAAAACACAAGCACAACACAAGAGAGAAGAGACACAAATAATTTTCCTTGGGGAAACCATAAAGGAGAAAAACCTGCAAATTCCTTAGAGATAAAATCAGCACCAAAATAGAAAATCCCAAAACATAAAGATGATCTCCATAGCTTCTGTCTCTCTCTCTCTCCCACTGAGAGAGATTCTCCTCTCTCACTCATGTGCCCCAATGAGTGAGTGTGAGTGTATGAGTATGATAAATAGAGAGGCTCTCACTCTCTATTTATATTCTTCCATTCACTTGGAACCTACTCCAACATGTCGGCCTCACTTAACAATTACTTACTAGAGTCGACATCTCTAGGAGTGTCTAATAACCCTAGTGCCCCACCACTTGTGGGGACTTTGCCTCGTTTGACCAATAGGAGGGTAACACAATGGTGGGGACTATTTCCCCTACTTACAATGACTCACCTAGGGTCAAATTCACTAGGATAGTCTAATAACCCAAGGTCCCCACAACTGTGGGGACTTTAACCCTTGACCAATAGGAGGGTGACCCACAATGACTTGACATGAGTTTCTCATTATAGAAACTTCCCAGAATAAACATCGGGGTATGAAATGACTCAAATACATTACAATACATCCCAGAATAAACATTGGGTTACAATACATAAGAAATACGGATGAATACATTCCAAAGTTATAATTACATCAATAGTTCTACTTCAGGTTATTTCACCTTTGTAGGAGGTAACCTTGTTACGTGGAGAAGCAAAAAATAGAATGTTGTTTCCTGATCAAGTGCAGATGCTGAATTTAGAGGTATGGCACTTGGAGTATGTGAAGCATTGTGGCTAAGACTTCTTCTCAGAGATTTGGGCTATCCTCCTAGGCAGCCAATTCGACTGTATTGTGATAATAAAGCAGCATGTGATATTGCTCATAATCTGGTTCAACATGATCGAACAAAACATGTGGAGGTATATAGATTCTTCATTAAGGAGAAGTTGGATGAGGATATCATGGAGTTGCTTAAGATTTGATCAGAGGATCAGTTGGCCGATATTCTCACCAAAGCAGTTTCAAGTCGAGTGTTCTCAAAGTTTTTGGGAAAGTTGGGCATGTGTGACATCTATGCACCAACTTGAGGGGGAATGTTGCGATATGGAATGATTCTTTCCCATCTTGTAGTTACTGGTTCCTTCCTATTCTTTCTGTGATTCTTTCCTATCATGTAGATGGTTGTTTCCTATCCTTTTAGAATCTGCAACTTGATTATAGGATCTGCAACTTGACTGTAGGATCGACATCTCGATTGTAGGATCTGAAAATTGATCCATTGATGTATATTTACCTGTACAACTCACTGTAATAAACAGAATTATATTTCTCTTGAACTTTGCTTTGAACTGAGGCTAAAGCATTCCAATACTTGTGAACAGTAATCATAATATCTTATTGTTCAAAGGAAATACTAATGCTAAAGCATTCTTGGTTTTCTATGTTACAAACTCATTTTTATAGCACTCTAGGTTCCTTATATTACAAACTCATTTTTACAACATTCTAGGTTTGCTATGTTACAAACTCATTTTTATAGTACTCTAGGTTTTCTATGTTACAAACTCATTTTTAAAGCACTCTAAGTTTGCAATGTTCCAAACTCATTTTTACATTTAAAAGACTTTATGTAAAGAAGATCAAGATCATGACTATGACTATGAATGGTTATAATCACTAAGACTTTGATCTAATTCCATGATACAAAATCGAACACAATGAATATGGATATCTTTAATCACAATGCCTCTGATCTAATTCCATGATGCAAAATCAGGTATAGAGAAATAAAATGTAACTAGTTTTTCTTTACTCTATAAGCTATTGTATGAATACTATGTGAAAGAGAGCATGATATAGAAAAGAAAATTAATGAATACTCTAATAAACTACTTTGTTATACATAAGAATATATTTTAGTTACAAGATCAAGATTTAATTGTTGAAGGTTGTTTAGTTCTATAATTGTATATGCTCATTTGTCTTCATTGTTGTAGGTTTAGGTTTCCATTTGGGCGCATGTATTGGTGCATAAAAAAAGTTGGGCTTCCATAATGACCTTCACTTGTTGGCATTTCTGGGCATAGAATGAAAATGTTGAGTGTGTGTGTAAATTTTGAGTGTGTTTGTGTGTGACCTATTAAATATGTGCTTGGTTTGTTGAGTGTGTAGTTGACTTGCTAAGTATATGCGTAGGAGTTGAAACTTCAAGCAACTAGTGAATTTTGTGTCAAATGGTGTCAAGGTTTAGAGGCACTACCTTTGAACACAATAGGGGCACTTCCCCACATCTCCACCTATTAGAGGTGGAGAGAGGATGCCATGGGTGTTTCCCTTTAGACCTTCCAATAGGCATGTTATGAACTGTGGTTTTACGATGCAAGGATTCATGTATGGATTTAAGAGTGTTAAGGAGAGCCCACACACAATTCTTTTTGTTTGCATTGATATTAGTCTTAGTGTGAACCATATAATTAGTATCATGAAAGGGCATGGCGATCCAAACATTACATGGCCCAAAATGGTGACATTTGGACATTAAATAAACATTAAATTAAAAGGAATTGTGTTCTCCTTTGAAGGATGGGATGGGGATCTCATGGACCAAAAAAAAAAAAAAAACCTAGAAATAAAAATAGTAGAATCTTAAATTATCATTTGACATTAAATCCCAATGTAGACATAATATGACCAATCCAGTTGTTAATAAATTCCATTTGTAGACCCACAATGGTTTCATCTTTAACATAAAAATCATCCACCCCATGTTTTAGATTATTTAGTGTGACAAAGATGTCTCTAAGAGTAGAATTATGTTCAAAATAAACCATGATGAAATTAGTCAACCATTTCCTAATATCTTATTTTGAATTTTCTTTAGACTACTAGACTCAGTAGTGAATTATTTCTTAATGTTTTCTATGTTACTGTCAAAGGCCTCCTTGGTTTTTTTCTCTCTCTAAGGAAAACCTTGTGGGGAGATCCAAGGGTTGCTTCTCTATATTCAAGAATACATCCCTAGTAAACCTATAATGGTAGACTAGTGTTCGCAATCCAAGGGGATTGAAATCAAGCACGTTCTAGCACATAAATAGTTAAATGTATAGCAATATTAGTTTAGCTAAGCCCTTGGGATGTTCTTCTTTTAATATGTTAGAAACACTTTTATCCCTGGACAAAGGGTTGAGAAGAGGTTTCATCGTATACCACAAGCCATTTTTTAATCTCATCTTTCCTTGTGAGGAATGAAAGGGTTAACCCCAAGGGTATTCTAAACATGTATGAGTCTATGGATCCTTCATGCTAGAGCCTTTCTAGATTCCCACAAGAGTGAGTGTGCTTGACCCAACCTTTTACCTTTCATATGATCCCCACATCTCCTTGAACTTTCATACAAGGGCATATACAATCGAGATAACCCTTGGGGATAAAGACCTATTTAGTTATCTATAGAGAATCAATAATTAATGAAGTACCTTGCAAAACATGTAATATGATTTTGTTTTCTCATTATTTTCACAATCTTTAACTACTACTATGTGTATTCTCAACCTATAATTTCAATGTCTTATGATTATATTTTCAAATTCTCAATTGGGGTCAGTATATTGACTTTACTAGGGAATATATTGACATAATTTCAAATGAAATAATCATCTTTCTCTATTTTTATGATGCAATATTTTCTTCAATGTAGTAATACTTCTCCCTCACACAAGAGTCCCTATCCACAATATTCCAAATGTTAAAAAGAAATTTTGTTATAGAATTATCAAAATTAACAACCACAATTCTCCTTACCTCCAATATTAATTCCAAGTAGCATATTCAACCTTAATTACTCCCTCGTGTGCACCTTATAATGGAGATTGTACATAGCTAATGGTTTGGCCAAAAATGGTTTGTACATTCAAATCAAGAGTTCATGTACATGGTAATCAATATCCCCAATGCCAGATACAATCAAACCTAGTTGGATGATGAAATAATTTGAAATAAATGTAGTAATCAACCAAATTATCCTTTTCTAGCATTTCCAAATATATGCCTCCAAATCCCACGCCTCCTTCCATTGCAAGTTCAACATTTTTTTTGCAATCATCCTTTTCTCCTCCTTCTTTAACTAAGTTTTTTTTTAATATTGTAAGATGTTGAGACATGATAAGTATGAATATTTCAAGTTCAAAAAGAAAACTTTGATTTTATAATGTCTTGATGAGGAAGAACATGCTACTCTCATTAAAGTTTTTTGTAAAAAATAACATGAAAAGAGTTAAATATACTTAGAAACATCTTACTACAATACCATATCCCTCCAAAATATCAATACAATTTATTTATCACATGTGCACATCTCTCCCATGTGTTATATTCTACTTGGATCCTCAACAATGTCTCATAAAATAATTTGATTGCAAAACCCATCATCGGCATGTTCCACTTGCTAGTGGACCCTTTTCCTCATACATATGCACTTAGATGAAAAGATAATGGTTCCTTTTTACATGCACACATACACTATTTATTAGAATCTCAATATTCAAGAATGAATATAATATCTAAAATAATAAGAATCTGCACCAATTGAATGTGATAATTGTATTGCTAAGATCATTTTTCCACTTAAGGGAGAAATCTTCTTGACCACTTCAAGAGAATTCTCTCCTTATACAATCAATTGTTTAGGCTGTCTAGGCAGCATAATTTGGATAAAATTCAAGTATTTGAGGATTCTCAGTTGGTCATAAACTGGGCATCTGGTAAGTATCGATTACTAAATACTGAATTAGCCATGATTCTTCAAGATGTTCATTGTTTAGCTGATAGTTTGGATTATGTGTCTTTCAAACACATTTATAGGGAACGAAATTTCAAAGCACATACTTTGGCTAAAGCAGGTGGCAGCATTCTTGAAGGATCTTGGAATATATGTGAACAGAGAGGTACATCATTGGTGGAAACCTTTCAGGTTTTCTAAAAAGGTTATGTGAGCGTTTCATCTGCAGGTGTATTCTTGGTCATGGCTTCATGCTTATTGTGGTCTATTGCTGGTTTGATGGTTTAAAGCATGGGCATTTCTAGATTATATGATGGATATGTGATGGATTTTGATTTCTGGACTTTATGGATTTACTCTAGATATATGATTCTATGGCTGATTTATGCTTCATCTTTGGTGATTTTCAAGCATATTTCTGAGAGCATGACTTGTGGGCTGTTTGGCCTCTTATATATTGATGAAATGGTTATGAAAATACTTCATTGGATGGCATGGAAGGCCTATTTTTTTGCTGCTGTGTTCTTTTCCAGAATTCATTATAGTACTTGCTTGTTGAGACTATTATAGCCAGCTAGTTATGCTCTGGGTTATCTTGCTTGTAATCACCTTCTATATTTTTTTCACAGATCTGACCCGATTTATCAGGAATGATGAAAAAAGTCTGCTATGATCAGACTTGATGATTATTGATGGAAAGTAATGCTCTTTTTGAGGTTTCTCCTTATGTAATAACAACTTTAAATAGTTGGATCAGTTTTTTTGGATATGTTAATGTTATTGTGTGCTCCTCTTGAGGCAAATATCGATGTATTTTGACAACTTTATAGTTGACTATATTGTACAATGGACCTTTTGGACCATCTACTGAAAGTGAATAATATATTTACGAATTTTTTCTTTGGAAAAAAACCAATTGTACTATAGTAATATTTGACACCCTTTTACATTGAATGGGTCTACATATAAATATCATCGAGTGCGTGTCTATTTAAATAGCCACGTGACTATTTATTATTATTGTCTTTATTCTTTATAAATACATTATTATATCATGTTAATTACTTATATTTTATATAGTAAATATAGTTATACATAATATTGCCCACCCTTTTAAGACAGTTCATCCTCAAATCATTATAAATTTATAGTTAAGCCACACCTTTGTTGCAACTCTTCATCCCTATCTTGAAGTAGCGCAAACCTGGAAGTCTTATTATGGAAATTGATAATGCAAACATTACGATTCATGTATGAAAAAATACTTTTTTTAATATGTTCTTAACTTTCTATTCTTTTCTAATGCATCATGATATCACTTGTTTTTTTAAGAAAATAATCAACTATTTACCCAATATCCTCTCTATTCCATTATCTTCATGTGTTGGCTAGTAGTCAAATTTATAAATTTATCCATGCGTCCAATGCAATGTTGGCAAGTAATTTCTATAATGATGATACGAGTATGATTAGTAATGTGATATTCTCTCCAATATTACCCAACATTCATTCTTGTAGGATTAGTGGTCATATTCATCAAGGTTCTAATAACTATCTAATTGTTGATTGTCATTTGAGTGTTTGTGGAGCTTCCAATATCATTCCATTTCTTTTACATGTGCAAAGTGTTCTTATGGTTTCTTAAAATTTCTTCTTGTGGTCTCCTTTCCACTTCCATTTTATCTTATTTATATTAAAAATGAGACTGTTCAACTAAGATAAGTTGAAATGCAAGTTTAGAGTTATTCAAAATTGTTGGTGGATGGAGGAGAGCAGGTGAACAGAGGGTTTCAAGGGTTTTTGACAGGGGTTTCAATACGCAACACTGAATACAAATCACCCCTGTATTTGGCAGCAACGACATCCCATTCGTAGGCAGCAGAGGCACGGCGATGAGGGGACCCTAATGGAACCGTTGACGGGCAAACCTACGAAATATCCACAGAACACGACTGGTGAAAGAACATAAGAAAAATGCAAAGGGGGAAATAATAAATAACGAGGGAAGGAAACCATGAATAACATTGGAAAATGCATTGTGAAGGAAAAACATATACCCACCCTACAAATTCAGGTGGAAGGACCCAGATCACACATACAACACATGAAGGATATTTCCCTTATTGGAAAACTTGTGGGAATATGGCCCTCAGAGAAATCCCTTCTATGGTTGATCAATGTAACTTGGAAACCACTGGGACACTATGACCTTCATTTGAGGGAAAAGGGATTTTTCACCATGGTTTTCCCTGAACCTAGAGGACAAAAACATAATCTTTGAAGAAGGACCATATTTATTCAACTCAACTGGACTCTTCTTGAAAACCTAGATATAAAGGTCCAGTCCAGAAAAAGAGGATCTGACTTATGTCCCGATCTGGATCAGACTATACTCCCTTCCTTCGAAGTACTAGCATGAGAGCATTCTAGACACCCTGGGGAACACAATAGGGGATTTTGTCAAAATAGCGGAGAATACCAAAAGAATGAGGTACAGATCATATGCCCACATATGTTTTTATACGGATATAACAAAGGACTTACCTGAAGGCATCAATCTGAGCTGGGATGATGAGGATTGGTTTCAACTATTGGTTTATGAGCACATACCCTTCAGATGCAAAAGGTGTCATGAGCATGGGAACTTGTTTAGGGATTTCCATGAAAACAATCCAAAGATCCTATAGAGGACCATTGAGGAATGAGATAAAAAGTGGAGTCCCCACTTGACTCGAATCTAGTTTTTGCAATTGTGTTTCACCAAAAACTCCAGTTGTGAGTGACCCAATACTGCTTGTGAAATGTATAAATAAATCGCTTCTCTCCTCATTCTTGCATTTGTTCATTTGAGGGTCTAGGATTCGAGAGAGTCAAGATATGATATATGCTCTTGTATAACACTACCTTAGTAATATGTAGAATCAAAAGTTGAGTCTTCCTAGCAAAATATTCACTAAGACTTCACAAGGTTTTATTATTTGATGAAAGATTCACAAAGTTTTTACAATATTTTATAATTAAGTGAAATATTTGTCATTTTTTTATAATACCTTATAATTTAGTGAAAGATTCGCCAAGATTTTACAAGATTCTATAATAGAATGAAATATTAGCCAAAAAATTATATATAAATATTATATTATTGATAAAATATCCTTCAAATTTTCCTATGTTTTAGGGGGATTCACCCATTTATTATACATATAAATTTCGGGGGATGTTCTTAAAATTATCCTTGGTCGTATCTTATAACTTGATCTCTCACAAGCTCCTACGTCATCTCCATTCATGGATATGGTCCATGATATACATTGACGAGTTTTGGCAATAGGACAAGAGGATTTGTACTCCCTCGTCATAGTAGACAGGGAGTTAGAAAAAGGACAATAATGTGGATACAAGGGACACAAAGATGGGATGTGTCCCATGGGGTTGTTTGACATACGTTTGGTTCTATGCTGGTTACGTTTATCTAGAATAAATGCAATATAATGGAATAATTGACAATGTTATTCAATGAGCACCATAAATGAAAATACATAATATAGTTCTGTGGGTCCTCTTCTACTTGCCCCTCAATATTAGGGATGTTTGAGGGAAGTTAGGTTAACATAGGAGGCCGTGTAGGGCCATTACAAATAGGTTCATTAGTCAGTCTCACCAAGTCAAGAAGGTTGAGACTGGACATAAATGGGAAAATTGCATTGGGATGCGAGGTGGATGGATCAATAATGGTGTTGGTTGTAGTTCCACTAGTGTATCCACCATTAGTAATCCCAATGGTCATTATACCAATGGTTCCACCAGAACTATTTCCATTACCAAAAGTTACACCAGTTTGAGGGATGTTGGCTATGTTAAATGTACAGTTAAGGACACCCATAAGGTTGGGAATCATCCTACCTATTGTGATGGTGTTGTTTTTTCCGTTAAAATGGGGACACTTATGGTTGGGATCCCTATTGACGGGGTACTAGTGTCCATGTCGAGGGAGGTATGAATGGTACCATCCATGGTCTATTAGTGCGTGAATATGATCCTAACAATAAGGTGTCATGATCTATGGATTGTGTAGTGTGACAAATTGGGATCGGGGTTATGGTGAAAATTGTATTATTTAATAAATCGTACTGAGGGGGAATTCCCCCTTGAAGTCTCTGAGAGAATATTGAGGAATATATAGTGACAATAGTCAAATATATTTTCAAGGCTAAAGCGAGTAAATATCATATCAAAACTATAAAAAAAATAATGAAACTATGTGTGCAGCAAGTGAGAGAGAGAAAACAAACCAATAAAAAAAAATCCTACAAATGAAAAGACCCACAAGCCTAAAAGCTTCACACAAGAAATGAGAAAAGACACTAAACAATCTTCTTCAAACCATTTCTGTTGTGTGGTAATCTTGTCCCCATCAGAGAAAAAGAAGAAGAAAGAAGTTGAGTCAGGTCTAAATGTAAGGTTAAGTTTCCTTGCAAATTGTGTAAGGAGGGCTGCCTCACTCACTTGTGCCCTCATATGGAAGATGCCTCGAGATTCATAACAAAGGACCTAGCTGTGCTAACCAATCCTTTACCCCATAATCAAAATATGAACTCAAGGACCAATGATCCTCATTGTGCATTGGGCGGAGATCAAAATCTACTGAAATCCAATACCAGTCATGGTTGCATCAACATGGTACGTGTTGCTAAGGTTGTGACTCGTGCGAAAGATTATGGTTCGTCACAACCGGACCTAGGAAAAGAACCCGCTCCACTCGAGAGCCCTTTGCGTATCAAAAACCCTATGGATAAACCTGAAATTGCACCTCGCATTCCTAAGGGAGTCCTAAAGCGTTCGAGGCACAATCCTAATGCGTGAGCCACCCAAAACTATTCCATTGTCGAGGATTTGGGCCAAAATCCTTGTGCGATGTCCGCACTTGAAGTACTTTAGAGTTGTCCGCTGCAAAGGAAAGCCTTGCTTTCTGCTCTTGGGATTAATGATGATAACTCTTCTTTTGTCATCAAATTTGAAACCATGGGACTACAGCGTCGCTTTACTTACTACGTGTCTCTTTTGATTCATGTAGAGTGTCTTAATATGACCGTCAAACGCACTATGATTGACGAATGCGCTGCTGCTTCTGTGATGTATTTATCATGCTGGAAGGGTTTGGGTTCTCTTGAGTTGTCTCAATCTGCTACCATGTTGACTGCCTTTGATGGTAGATCTTTTCAGACGCATGGGATTCTTCCTTCTCTTAAGGTCCAATTGGGAGAGAAGACTGTTGCGATTGAGGTCGATGCGCTCCTTTACTACAATCTTTTACTGGACCGAAATTGGATGTATAGTATGCAAGCTATAGCCTCTTGTCTATTTTGATTAGTATGCTTTCCATTTAATGGGAATATTGTTACGATTGATTAGACACTGTTCCGCAATCTGAGTGTCAGTGCATGCTCGGGAGAATCTATCCTGATTATCGATCATTCTCACCCGGCAACTAGGAGTGTGGGTGTGGGTATGTATCCATCTCTTATGGGGACCTTTAGTTTTCCTGCGCCTATTCTTATGATCAAATCTAGTTTCGGTGGGGGTTCATCTTCGTTGAATTTGGTTTCTTTTCACACTACCCATATCGAAGATCCTTGGATTCTTCCTTCACCGAGTCCTTCAAATGGACCTGTCGAAATGGATGTGTCATTTCCTATAGCAATGATAGCATATCAAGCGAACCTTGATTGTGTTGTAGAGCCTAGTCCTTCCTCTTCACAGATGGAGGAGGAGGACCCGTATGTGCTTCCTGCATGGGTATTTGAGTCCTCTCATGCACATGATTGCCTTGATGATGTTTTTCCATCAGATGAAGCCATTATTGAGGCCATGTCTGGGGTTGAACCACCTTGGGAAGAGTTACATCATATATTGTATTTTCTTCCCGAGCTTAACCGTATGGAGCGTGAGGACTTTAGGGAGATTCTTAAAGAGAATATTGGTAGTCCTGTGGTTCCATTGAGCTCTCCTTGTAAAATGGCTGATGGGAACATGGTGAATTTATCCCCTACTATTCCTATCAATATATCTTGCGATCTTAGCAAAATTGAGAACGTCTACATTGGGGAGTACTTTTCCCCTGATGAGATCAAGTAGTATACCGAGCTATTTAAAGAGTTTCATGACATATTTGCTTGTTCATACAAGGAAATGCTAGGTATCGACCCTTGTATTATCAAACATGAAATTAAGACCTATTCGAATGCGAAGCCTGTTCGACAATGTTTGCGTGCGGTGAATCCTAGAAAAACACCCGTTATTAAGGCTGAGATAGAGAAGCTGTTAAAAGCCATTTTTATCTATCCCGTTCCCTTAATAGAGTGGGTTTCAAACCTTGTTCTAGTTGATAAGAAGCAGGGAGTGATCTGTATATGCACTGATTTCCGTGATTTAAATCATGCTTGTCCTAAGGATAATTTTCCCACACCATTTTTTTATCACATTTTGGATGAGTGTGAAGGAAGCGAGGTATTCTCCTTCATGGATGGTTTTTTCCGGATATAATCAGATTCATATTAAACCCAAGGATCAACATAAAACTGCATTTATTTGTCCTTGGGGTATGTTTGCATATCGAAAGATGCCTTTTGGTATTAAAAATGCCAGAGCCACATTTCAGCAGGCTATGACCTTAATTTTTCATGATCTCAACTTTAGACCCAAAGGTTTATGAAGATAGGTTTGTCGATGAGCATTTTTTCTTATTTCAACTTTAGACCCACGATATGGGGATATCATTATATATTTGCAAACATTGAAGGTCCCTACTCACCTTTCACGGGATGAGTGACGACGATTATGTCACCTTATGTGTTCAACTAACCACTTTGGGGATGAAAAATTTATGACAGTTCATCTTTTAGGGTTATGTTTTGGATGTTTAGGGTTATTTCTCTCATGCTTATGATAAATAGTCCATTTTTTCCTCTCATTTACCCATTCTTTCTTTGGTATAGTCTTCCATGTCATGCTATAGGTAGTAATATGGTCGACAAGACTAGTTAACCCGTTCTATTTTTCTCCAGCATATGGGATTCCCTCACAAAACCATATTTCCAATAATATTCTGCATTGCGGAAAAGATGTTATATATTATCTATGAATATGCCACCACCTCACTGGAGTAGCTTTCAGAGCCATATCTAATGCCAACATTCATTTTTTCTCTAGTACCTTAATTTTGAAGTCAACAATAAATGTATCAATATTGGGCAATCCTTCATAGGTGGGAAAGTTACATACCTCCATTCCAACCCAGTGTATAAATTTGGTAACTTGAGAACATCTTCGCATTGATACCTCATGCAATATGTTCTTCCAATTCTTGAGAGCCCCACTAGAGTCAGACGAGCATGAACTAACATGACCACCAACTTATTGTGCCATTTGCAGTAGGATTTTTATAATCCTCTATTTGGGAAGAAATGTTATAAATATTTTCCATCTCATCAGCATCATACTCTCCTCTTATAATTTTGACATATCTCTTTCCTTCCAAAAGATCCAGAGGTGCCACAACTCTGATTTTTTAATTTTCAAATGAAAGTACTCTCTTATTGAAGTTAATAATGGTCTAATTTTCAATGGTCCAATCAACACCTAGAAACTTTAGATAAAGGTTGGTATGGTTGACAATTTCTATGACCTCAAATTTTGGAAAAGTGTGCAGTCCCTCCACTTCGATAGGAACTCCTACCATTTTCCCAAATTGTATTTCCTTCTATTGATTAGCTAGTATAAGTTGAATCATATACCACACGAACGTCATCTTCCCCATATTTCCCATGTCTCCTTAGTAATAATATTAACATATGAGCCTATATCTAATATGACAAAGTCCATGTCATAATCCCTGATTTGTCCATTCACTTGTAGCTCCCTACCAATCTTTATTTTATTTTGAATATGATTCACTACTCTTTCTTTCCTAACTTCTTCTTCTAACTCATCTAATAAACTATGCAACTCCCGCAATGCTTTTTCATATTTAACTAAAGCCAAGAAAGATTTCAAGAATTTTCTTAGAATAATTACCTTGCTTCGTGATTTCTATGGGATAGACCAGTCAAAGAAAGGTGGCATGTCGTAGACATTCCCTTGAATCCTGCATATAAATCCCTCTTTCTTCTCCCGCCACAACTCCTCCTATGGTAACCACAACAAAAGTGGGTGGATTTTTTCTTGGCTCAGATGTGATCTTCTGAATATTTTGGTTATGTTTTTTAATCCAATTCTCATTAGTCTCCACCTACCTCTTCATTATGAGATGTGGGAAATGTTCAATAATATGGTCCAATCCCTTACAGTGTGAACACGTCAAGATTGAGTTCTGAAAGTCTCTGGAATAATATCCTGGATGGACACAGTTATAGCATATCTGTTGGCCCCTAGGATTGACCAAATAATCCTCAAATAGTTCCATAGAATCCAATCCGTGGTTGATTAAATAGTGCATTATTTGTTTTAACTTTCTCTTCTCCCTTCATTAGATAAGTATCGAGTGTGTGTTTTGTGAGTAGTTAGTATGCTCAACCATCCTTCTCATCATGCCCTACATATTTACAAAATTTACAAAACAGGTTCTAGGGAGTACTTAGAATTTTATGAAGTATATAACATTCCTCCAAATGGTAGCCTCTAGTATGAAAAACTATGCACCAAGGCATACTTGAATGATTTAGTGGGTTAGGTGCTCCTGTGGCCAAATATTCTTGAAAGGTGAGGAACTAGTCTTTATGGTGTCCTTTTGTTTTGCAACTAGTGCACCATAATTATTCTTTGATTCATTTTCCCTTGTTTATGTATTAGATCTGAAGTGGCATATTGGCTAACTATTATTGGATCTTAACCATACTAGCACTAGTTTCTATTATTGGTGACACCTCTAAATTCATGGAAATATCCAGGTAGTCAGACGTGTGGTAATAATGTAGCTATAAGCCATTCTTTGTTCTAGACATCTGACATTTGAAAACTTATTTTTTCCATTAAAGTCTTGAACCTTTGATCAAGGTTCCATATGGACTCAGTTGGTGATTGCTTAATCTCCTTCAATTATGTAATGAAGAATAACTTGAAATTCGACTCTTTGAACTCATCTTGTAATCCAATATGAATCTATACTAGAATCTTCTACATGGTTCTAGCTAGAACAATAGAGAACTTCGTGTAGCAATCCAAAGAATAACCTCAGAAATTCATGATCATCTAGGCCCTCGCAATAGCCTCGACTTGGACCTGCTTGATAGTCCACACAACTTCACACAAGAACCAATGTTTTTTTGGATCCTCTTACCCATTTCCATGGAAAATAGGCAACTTCACATCATCGCCCACCATTATATGCCTTTGGCGTACTGACTGACTTGAATTTAAAGGACCACTACTTGGAATTTTAGTAGTTTGTGTAGCACTAATCTGACTATTACTATTACTTTGTTTTTCTTGAAAACAATACAATGAAATATTAGGCCAGACCTCTGTCTTTGTAGATGTACATAGGGTCTTGGTTATGTAGTAGCCCCTTGTCTGGGATGAATATTTAGGTTCTTCATTTGAGATAAATTGCTATTACTCATTTTCGTCATAAGAATCCTCATCGATTTGTGTACTAGTTCGCAGTCTCTCCTTCCATCCGTACTCCAACTCTCTCTCCTTGTCACAATAGGTGAACGATGTTGAGGGCTTCACCAAATTTATAGGAAAAAAAAGAACAACAAAACGAAATCAAGGGCCAGGGTAAACAAAAAACCCATTTCCTCTAATGCTTTCATTGTGTTACAACATGAGCATTTGCAGGAAAACCTCGACGTAGATGGCGCACATAGTGAGGACAACAAACAAGAAGAAGACAAGGAAGGAAAATATCAACCCCGACCAAATCACTTGGAGCAACAAACATACATGGATATGGTGGAGGATGTCATTGATGATATGGATCTGGGTGATCTAGATGTGGATGATTTAGAAAAAGTGGTTCAAGATTCAGAAAAAAGGGTTATTCCATCACAACAAGTGGTCTTACTTAAGGAAGAAATCATTAAAACCAAGAAAACAAAATTGCTTGGAATAGTAACTGAAAAATATGGTTCCAAAACCCATGAATTCATAAAAAAAACAAGCAATGAAAGATGTGGAAGAAGAATCAATCAACAATGTATCAAGAACATAGGGGAAAAATTAGTTGCTTCAGGGAAATTTCCCACCATCGAGGAAACCTTCTCCAACCCTCGCAAACCTTCCCAGTGAAGCTTATATCCTAGAACATCAGGGGCTGTAATGCATGTAAAAAAAATGACTATTAAGAAGGAAAATAGTTATGAAAAAACCCACAATAATGTTCATACAGGAAACCAAATGTTCTGAAGAACTTCAAATCCATCATGGAAAAATAATGGAAAACAATGATTCGATAGAAATGAATGCTACAGGGGCAACTGGAGGTATCATCATAATATGGAATCCCCTCGAAATGAATCTCTCCAACTTCATGGCAACAAGATTCACCATCTCGGATGAATTTCATATCCTTGGCACTAGCTTCAAGAGAGTTATCACCAATGTTTACGGGCCCTATGCACCTGCACCAAAAAATAGCCTTCCTTAATCCTTTGAAACAATTGAATCACTAGATAGGGAAAAAAACAATGGATACTCGGAGGAGACTTCAATCTCATTCAAAATCTCCAGGGAAAAGAGGGAGGAATTCGCATCCTTGGTACCTCAAATGTTGAATTTGACATCTTAATCAATGAATTATTCATGGTGGTAGTCTATATATGTGGAACAACAAATGATCTGGGGATAGACATATCACCTCCATATTGGACCTCTTTCTTATCTCAGAATCAATTCTAACAGGAAAAAGAGACATAACGTCCCTTGTCCTACTTACGACAGGCTTGGACTGCTATCCCATCATTATTAACTAGTGTAGGATGGGAGAACACTTGTGAAGACCCTTCAAATTTGAAAATGTTTGGCTTTCCCATCCATATTTTCAACCCCTCATTCTACAATGGTGGAATGAATTTCATTCTCCAGTAGGAACTTTTATGTACAAATTTTAAAAAAAGATAAAATATTTCAAAGAGCAAGTCAAAGTCTGGAACAAAGAGCACTTTGGAAACATTCATCTTGAGAAATTGCAGATTGAAATCCAACTAGCATATCTTCAAAGAACCGTTATGTAAGAGGGATACACAAAATCCATCAAATTAGAAGAAAAGAACTTACAGGAAGCGTTGTATACCAGAGAAAAATAGGAATAAATCCTATGGAAATACAAATCTAGAAATATTTGGCTCAGAGAAGGGGAAAGGAGCTCCTCCTTTTTCTTCAAAGAAACAATACAACATCGACAAGCCAACATAATTGTTCATTTGAAATTTGAATATGGTACCATAGAGGAAACACATGAAGCAATAGAAACCATTGTCACCAACCACTTCAAGCAAGTAATGAAATAAATAGATATGGAAATAAATACAATGATGGAACGAATCATGGAGAATATCCTCACCCTTGTGAAGGAAGAGAAAAACCAAACTCCTGCTTCGGACCTTTGAAATGGTAGAGCTAGAGGAGGTGGTCAAGCAACTGAAAAATGATAAAGTCCCAGGCCCAGATGGCTTTAACACCAACTTATTCCATGATTTCTGGCACACCATCAAAGACAAGGTCTTGGATATTTTTGAAGATTCTAAAAAAGAGGGGAAAATGTTGAAATATTTCAACTCGACACTCCTCTCCCTCATCCCCAAAGAAAACAGAGCAGACTCTCTAGGTAAATTCAGACCCATTGGTCTCTGCAATGTAATTTTCAAAATCATCACTAAAACAATTGCAAATAGGCTCAAGCCCCTTCTTCCCGGTCTCATTTCCAAGGATCACTCCAGATATGTGGAGGGTAGACAAATTCTGGATGGTATCATTCTTTCCCATGAAATCATTCATTTTCTCAAAATAACCAAAAAACCTGGTATGCTAATAAAGATTGAATTCTCCAAAGCCTTTGATAAAGTCAACTCTACATTCATGAAAAAATTGATGCTAGCCTTTGGCTTCTGCAACCATTGGGTTAGTTGGATTTTCATCCTAACCTACACCAATTTCTTCTCCATTCTTGTTAATGGAACTCCCTCCCACACTTTCCAACCTTCTAGGTGTAGTAGATAGGGAGACTCTCTCTCCCCTTTCCTCTGTGTCCTTATGATGGAAGGCTTGGGATGTCTCCTCAAATCCAAAGTCCTTAACCATGATATTAAAGGCCTCTCCCCTCATACATGAATGGAGCATCAATCCCACCAACAATTCATTAATGGAAATATGCTTTTGGGAAATTCGTCAGTGCATGAAGAAAAAGATTTCAAATCTTGCCTCAAAACCTTCCTCACTACTAGTGGTCTTGATATCAACAAAGAAAAATCACAAATTTACTTCTTGAACACCTTCCAATCCATGAAGCAAAACATCCTACGCATCATTGAATTCTCAGAGGGACACCTGCCTACTAAATATCTTGGTGCCCCTCTAACATATTCCTTGACTAGAAATGTCTACTGGAAAAACCTTATGGATAGATTGAATAAAAAACTTAGTTGTTGGAGATTTCTCTCTCTCAATCTCCCAAGTCGCCTAATCCATGTCGAATTTGTCTTGCAAGCCATGCTTTTATACCTTTTCTCCATAATGGACACCCCTAAATTTGTTAAAAATAAAATCGATCCTTGTAGCGAACCTTCCTATGGGGAGGATACGAGGAACATAAGAAATGGTAGCTAGTTGACTGGAATACTCCCTGCACACCCAAACTTGAAGGAGTTCTAGGTCTTAGAGATCCAATAATTAGTAACCAAATTTGCAACTTCAAGTTCTAGTGGAGATGGGTCACTCACACCTCCGAGTCCTGGGTGCTTATGTGACAGGAGAAATATTCCTCTACATGGACCAAGAAAAATCTTATCAAATTCGACACAATGTCAAAGGATCACATATATGGAACTCAGCGCATGCCAATAGAAATATAATACAAATATTTAGCTTTTGGAAAATATGGGATGGAAATACAACGAACTTCTTTCACGACTCTTGGAACCAGCGAAGCCCTCTCATTGAAGACCACAATTTACCCATACTAAGAGAACATGCATGTCCCAAAATTTACATATTTATGGAGCGAGGTCGACCTAGAGGACCACTTCAGGAAATGGAAAAGCCTCAACTGGTGGGAGAGTATCAGTCCTACCGAATATATCCAAGCTTTATGGAATGACCTCTAGACTCTCCAAATTCATATAATTCATGAAAAGGAAAAAATAAGGTGGGGGTATTCACAATCTGACACATTTAACATGAAAGAAGTTGCTTCTACTTTTTCCAACTCCAACAGAGAAGGCCAAGACAATAGATGGCAAAAAATTGTTGAATATTGTAACTTCGAATGATATTCTAAATGTATTTTACTGATGTAACCCAAGGGAGATCTTATTGTTCCTCTATCAGGGTGTTACTATTGTAATTGGCCATCATAGGGTCATGAGTTAAATCCTCCATTGTAAGTTGGGTCAATAGTACCCAAATGAATATAATATAATATTGTATTGATTCTTCCTAAGTCAATTCAACACTGTTATTTAAGTGGGGCCGACTTGTTAGGTTAAAAGTCAAGTGACAAAAAGAGTATAAATAGAGGATCATGTTCCTCATTTGAAGAAACACTCACTTGTATAGAGCATAGGAGAGAGAGAGAGAGAGATACAGAAAAACAAGGAGGATAATAATTGTTTTGGAGTTATATGTTATGCATCTTATGCAGAGGAATTTTTGCTGGGTTTTCTTCCCCTTGAGGGTTTCCCAGGATAAATATTGTTTCTATCTTGTGATTGTGTTTGGGTGCATCCATGGAGGTGGGTTACAATTTTTGGAAAGAAAATTTCGGTAAAAACAAAAAAACATAACTCGATTGAGCTTTTATTAAACCCTCGATCGAGGTCTTTCCACCTCGGTCGAAGGTTTATAACATGCTCAATCAAGGTCATCTTAAACCCTCTATCAAGATTTTGTTAGAACCTCAATTGAGGGTTCAAGACCTCGAAAGAAGGTTAAAAATAGGCTCGATCAAGGGCTAAAGAAGTCCTCAATCGAGCATTTATAACTATCTATAAATAGGCAACAAACCCATCATTTAATTCACTTCGTTTGTTGGATAGAAAAGAGTCATTTATATTCAGTCATAGATATGTGTCGCAGAGTAATTGAGTCATAGATGTGATTATGGCTCCAATCAATCCCATCTATGACTCCAATTACTCCACAACTAATATCCACACATAAAATATAGAGGAAGTGGAAGTGGTAATGCTTTTACATGTTTTTTCTTCAAGGTATGTGCTATTACCCACAAGTATCATTATTCTAATCGAAATTATGTTTTATTAAGTTTTATTATCATATAATTCTATGTTTTATTTTAATTGAATTTGAATACCTTGTTCCCATGAACAATATGATATTTTAAAAAACTTTGATTAAAGAAATTTTTGGGTGTCCATATTCAGGTGCACACACGAATATGGGCACTCGAATATCTTTTTAGTTAAAGTTTTGAAAAGCTCGATTAAGCTGCTAGCTCGATCGAGCTTTTCTCTAACCACACATAAACATTCAATAGAGGTATTTAAAAACATGTGTATTTCCATATGCATCATGTAAATTTTCATTTAATGAAGTATTCCAAAAGATGCTTGGACACCTTGTGTTTTGAATCCCCATTTGAATTCATGTCATTGAACATTTTCAATTCTTAGCAAAATAAGATGTAGTATCATGTTTAGTTTCCATACTTTTTGTTTTCAGATCCCACAGTCGCCATAACACCTTTTATTTTATTTATTTTTCATCTACTCTTAGCATTATGAAACACCAAAACAATTAGTCACGTGTTATTGATGTAAATTCTAATGTCATTCAATAATTTACTAGCAAGATTAACTACAAATGTGTGGCACAATAACAATTTTGAAGAGTAAACAATGGACATTGATATAACCCAAGGAAATGAGGTCATATTTTTTTTTCATTCTCACATTTTCATCTCTCTAAAGGTACTAAAAACACTTTGCTCCTTTGTATATAATTTTTAATTTTAAAAAACTACAATTATGTGATATGACTCTGAATTTAACACTAATTTTTATCTTAATCATCCTGTTCTATTCTGGGTTGGGCTCTGGGCTTTAAATATCTGACTCGAGGATCTATATCGTAGGTAGATTCCAATCCTGATAATCCAGGTTGAGTGTTCACTTGACATTCTCAAGACAACGATCTACCTACGATATAGATATTCCGACCATATATTTAAATCCCGGAGCCCAGGGAGGAATAGAATAGGACGATTAAGATAAAAATTAGTGTTTTCAAAGTCATATAACATAATTGTATTTTCTAAAATTAAAAATTATATACGAAGGAGCAAAGTATTTTTAGTATTTAAAACCTTTCACCACATTTCTTTAAATCTAATTCTTAAAATTTTAGGTTCAAGCAATTGTATACACATTGGATATATTGATGATAGGAATCAAATGATGTTGAAATTCCCATTTCCCCTTTATTCTTGTGTAATTTTTCTTTTTACTTTTTATTCAAAATGTGTGAAAACAATTACTTAATGAACACTTATGCTTATTACTAGTTTTTTTCCTAATGAGGTAGAGATCTTTATTCTTGTATATTTTTTCTTTTAAATTCTCTAGTTGGGTCCTTGAAGCCCATTTCTAAATTGTCCTACATGGGCATAATCTTCTAGATATGGATTATGGTAGTTAGTGTCAACAAGATGTTGAGAACCAGGGGGCTAGGATTTATCTTTTCAATTTTTTGTACTAAATATAAACGTGATGAGCATGCATATAAAGCATTAGTACTCATAGACAAAGTTTTTTTTCGATTGCTTAACAGTAGCTCGATCAAGGGTTTGTTAGACCCTCGATTAAGGGTTTAATAAATCCTTGATTGATATTATATTTAAACCTCAATTGAGCTTCCCTTAAAACCTTTATCGAGATTCGGACCTCGATCGAGGGCCTGAAAAACAAAGAATTACCCCCCTCATAGGAAAATCAATGTTCCTGTGCATCTTCTAGGGGTGTAAACCCTGCGATTCATGGCACACAACTTAGGGGAGTTCATACCAATAGATTCATCACTGAATCCTCTATCAATTGAGGTATCATGCATGCATTTTGGCATTCATATGTTTTTTTTAATTAGTTCTAAAACTTACACTTAGAAAACCTGACAACAACTTCGAAGCAGCTCAAAGAAAAATCCACAAGGTAAAAAATACACATCCAAAAATTTCTCAAAAATGCACATCCCACACATCGACATGTCCTATTCAAAAGGGTATCTTTGGTTTTTCAATTTTTGAAAAAAACAGTGAAAAAGAGAAGGGATGGACACACGTGTGTATAAAATGATGCCGAAATCATATGTGGTCCCTTTTGAAAAATAATAAATAATTGTATATTGCGAAATAAATTAACAAAAAAATATGCAGACCATAGTGCATTTTGTGTAGATTATGCTTATATATATATATATATAAATTATTAATGTAAGATTGAATTATTGGGGTTGGACACAAGCCATTTATTAACTTCTTTAATTTTTTAAGGTCACATAGTTCATCAAATGCAAAATTTCACACATTAAATGACATCGAAATATTTAAAAAAAATATCAATGGGAAGCCAACATAATATTCTACATTTGTTTTTAATAAAATTTGAAATTCACATGGCATATATGCATTTCGAGGGATCCTATTTAGCACATGAGTAAAAAATCAAGTTTTCATCGCCAAATTTGGCCAAAAAGTGTTACCCACCTTCATGGAATCACCTGTTTCTATCAGTGATTCTAGATATGATACTACTGTGAATTTGAAATGAACACTAATGATATCTAGTATAGCATATGAAATATTAACATCATATCCGATATATCCTGAATAAGACAACTTTCACAAGGTGAAACTCCCTCTCCTCCCTCTCCGAAAGAAAATAGGGTTTTTGCAAAATTTGGAGTTTGGAAGATCTGCTTGCATAGAAATTTGCACCTCTATGGAGCACATATATTGAGCCCATGATTGAATTTTTTGGGTGGTTGAATCTATGGGAAATGCAAACCCTCGTTGGGCCTTAAACTAGAAAACTACAGAAAATGAGAACCAGAAATTTTGCAGAGATGCAACCTCACAAGTAGGATTTAAAGGGTGAATATTTGGGATCTCCATAAATCAGTTTGACCAACCAACTTGCCTCAGTCAAACACATATCTTGGCAAGGTTAGCTTTTCATTTTGAGAATTTTCAAATTTTTAGTGACCTATTAGACAAGATGGCCCTAAGCACTAAGCTTGACGACAAATTGGAAGGCATAGAAAAATTCCTAGAATTGAAGTACATGCTTGGTCTCATTCTCAGAGAGAATGGACTTGAGAATAACATCAAAAATGAAATTGCAGAACCAACAGAAGTTGAAGGTAAGGAGAAGCATGAAAAAGACCTAGTCAATGCAATGGGGATCATTGCTAATTCTATTAAAGCTAACTTGGTGCTTCAAGTGTCATCTAAGAGGACACCAAAGTAGATGTATGATGCACTTTCTCGAATGCATGAGGGAAGTAACAACCACAGAAAGATGAATCTTAGAGATCAATTGAAGGGAACCAAGATGAGCAAAGGAGAATCAATTCAAGAATAATTCACAAGGGTCTCCTAGCTCAGAGAAAAACTAAGTTCTATTGGAGACACCCTTGATGAGTATGAACTAGTTATAAGTGCTCTCAATGGTCTCACTAGACCTTGGGACTCATTGATATAGACTCTATGTGCCAGAAAGGAAATATGAAGTTTGGCATAATATGGGAAGATTGTATTTAATAAGAAGCTAGAGTAGCCAACATAGAAGCTCTACTTAGAGAAGATGATCAATATCTAGCCATCCATACTAAAGAAAGGAAAAAATAGAACTTCAAGAAGGGTAATCATAAACATTCCAAGAAGAAGTTTCAAAAGAAGAAGAAGGATTACTCAAAGTATCAATAATACAACTGTCATAAGATAGGACACCTAGCCAGAGATTTTCCATCACCAAAGAATAACAACATCAACAAGAGACACCATGTTCATCTAGTAGAAGATGAGGATGAGGAAGAAAGACCTCGAAAAATACTAACAAAAGAAGATGTAGATGAATATCTACTATTCTCTACACTCTCTGGGTTTGTAACAGCTGGAGAAGATAGATGGCTTATTGATAGTGGTGCCTCAAAGAACATAACAGGGAAGAAGCAAACTCTATCAATACTTGAAGAAAAGAACTCTCCCTAGAAAGTATCATTGGGAGATGGCTATCAATATCCCATCAAAGGTATTGGTGAATAAAGCTACAAGCTTGACTCTGGGACTTCCATGAAGATGAAATAAGTATTTTACATACAAGATTTGAAAAAGAATATACTTTCCATCTCATCTCTAGATACGAAATGATATAGAGCTTATTTTATATATGGACTAGTACTTATGTGGTCCAAAGGAAAGACACTTGAAGATGTTGTGGTCATTGGTGAAGAAGAAGCAGGATTGTATAAACTCAAAGGACATCCAGATATAGCCCTTGTCCATGAGACTACCAGTTCAAGTGAATTGTGGCATAGGAGGCCCTCTCATCTCAACTACAAATCATTCCCTATGTGAGAAAGGTGGTAACATGGTTACCAGATTTGAAGATTGATCATAAGGGAACTTGCAAAGGATGTGCAAGAGGAAAGAAAATCAAGAATCCATTTCCGAAAAGTGAAACAAATACTAAATGTACATTGGAACTAATTCATTCGGATGTATGTGGTTCTATTCCATCCATATCGTTAAGTGGATATGAATATTATGTCCCATTTGTTGATGACTATTTAAGAAAGACTTGGATATACTTCTTGAATAAAAAGAGTGAAGTGTTCGGGAAATTCAAGGAATTAAAAGCCTTGATAGAGAACCTTTCAAAAAACAGAATCAAGACATTGAGAACAGATAATGGTGGAGAATAGACTTCAAAGAAATTTGAATCATTCTATAAGGAGGAAGGAATCAAGAGGGAACTAACCACTCCCTCTAATCCCCAAAATAATGGTGTTGCAAAAATAAAGAATATAACTATTATGGAAGCAATGAAAACTATGATTCATGACCAAGACATCCCCGTGCACCTATGGGATGAAGCAAAAAGAACAACTATATATGTGCAGAACATATTATCTCATAGTGCTCTTGGATTCAAGACTCCCGAAGAGATGTATACAAGAAAGAAACCTGAAGTGAGCCATATCAAGCTATTTGGTTGTCCAGTATATGTACATATTTCAAAAGAGAAGAGATCCAAGTTGGATCCTTCTGTAAAGAAAGGAATATTTGTTGGATATTGTGAAGTCTCCAAAGCCTTCAGGATATACATTTTAGGATTCCATCATATAGAAATTAGTAGTGATGTAGCATTTGATGAAGAGATAGCTCTTAACAAATCTAGAAAGTGTCATCTTGAGGAAGTACATGAAGAGGATGTACCTCCCAGAATGGTAGAAGTTGAACCCTCTCCTGAAATAGTAGCATCTGAAGATCGTGATATGCTATAACCTCAGGAAGCCCCTACTATGGATATATCTTGAAAGAGAAAACCTACTTGGGTAAGATAAATAATACAAGAAGCAAAGAGATATGGAGCTCCAAAAGGCTCCACAAGAACAAGCAAAAGATCAAAGCCATATTCTAGTTATGTATCTTTGTTGTGTGATCTTGTAGATCAAGAACCCACCAGCTATGAGGAAGCTGCATAGAATAAAGAATGGGTTGAAGCAATGACAGAAGATTACCAATCAATAATAAAGAATGATGTTTGGGATATAGTACCCAAACTAGAAAACAAAAGTGTGGTATCTTCAAAATGGATCTACAAGATAAAACATGATGTTGATGGAAGTATTGAAAAGTAAAAGGAAATATTTTTGGCTAGAGCATTCTCTCAGAAATAGGGAATTGAATATGAAGATACATTTTCTCCAGTAGCAAGGAACACTTCCATAAGAACCATCATGGAACTTGCTTCCATGATGAAGTGGGACTTACACCAGATGGATGTAAATACAACCTTCCTTAATGTTGTGATTGAGGAAGAGGTTTACATCGAACAACCACAAGGATTTGAAGTCCAAGACAGAGTGGATCATGTATACAAGTTGAAAAAGGCTCTATATGGATTGAAGCAAGCTCCTAGAGTTTGGTATGGTAGAATATATATCTTCTTGACAAGCATGGGATTTACCAAGAGTAAAGTTTATCCTAACCTTTATATGAATATTATGGATAATGAACCATTCATACTATTAATGTAGTGGATGATCGATTTCTGACTGGAAATGAGAAACATATCACATATTGAAAGAAGAAGCTAGCTAGAGAATTTGAGATGAAATATCTTGGATTGATGCATTATTTCCTAGGGCTGGAAGTGTGGTAGAGACCATAAGGAATATTTATGAATCAAGGAAAGTATGCAGTAGAAATATTAGAAATATTTGACATACTGAATTGTAGAGCCATGGCCACACCCATGGACACCAACCTAAAGATTTTTTCTAATGATACATCAAAGTTAGTGGATATGACTCAGTACAGACATATTATTGGTTCATCAATGTATCTGATGAACATAAGGATAGATATACACTTTGCTATGAAAACCTTGAGTCAGTATCTGGTTAAACCTATATAGGTTCACCTAATATCTACAAATCATGTGATGAGGTAGCTAAAAGGTACGATAGATTTGGGACTTTACTATGGTAGAGATAATGACTACAGATTATATGGATATACAGATTTAGATTGGGTAGGAAGTGCCACAGATAGAAAGAGCACCTCAGGTGGATTTTATTATCTAGGACCCGAAATGATCTCATGGTTTAGTAAGAAACAGTCCAGTGTTGCTCTCAGTACAACTGAATCATAGTACATTGCAGCTTGCTCTGCTAGTTGTGAAGCGATATGGATTCAGAAGATGATGTTAGGATTATTTGACATGGAGTTGGACACCACAATGATTCTTTGTGACAACCAGAGTTGTATAAAGAAGACAAAGAATCTAGATTTCCATAACAAATCGAAGTACATAGAAATCTGATAATTTTAGATAAGGGATATGGTACAAAAGGGAGCTATAAAGCTTCAGTATGTGAGTACCAATGATAAAGTTGCTGATGTGCTGCCCAAGCCTCTATCTCGAGTAAAGTTTGAATATTTATATGACAAGATTAGTGTAGTACAAAAATACTTTCATCACAAGGAAGAACAATGATGGTACTAAAAATGATAAAGATATGGACCTTATTCGAAAAGGAGGAATAAGTCTAAGATATGGATTCTCCTTGAAAAGGAAGAACAGATTGAAGATATGAACCCTCCTTGGACAAAGGGGGAGAAGGTTGATAATATGGATCCTCCCACAAAAGGGGGAGTGATGATGAGACTGACATGGATGATGGGATGACAGTGATGCTACAACATGAAAGTGTCCAAGTCACCTAAATATGCTAACAAGGTTCGACATTCACTTATGGATGATAGAATCCTCTCTTGAGGATGGTAGGTATAACACTCTATGCATGAGAGTCGTCCTTACTAGCTAAGAATGGCCCTGTAGATGTTACTCTTGCATGGAGAGTACCCACATTCAGTTGTGGATACCATAGAATAACAATCGCTCAGCAGTGGTCCTAACCTTAGTGGTATGGATTCTCTATGATGAGTCCTCATGGACATCATAGTATAACACTCACTTGGGATTGGTTCTAAAATCTGTGGTAAATATGTTCTACGATGAGGGATGAAATTTTGTATGCGTTCGAAATATTCTCTGCATACAATACTCTTGCATGGAAGACTATGCCTACACACAAGTGTAGATACCATAGTATAACACTCACTTAGGATTTGTCCTCACCTTATTGGTATGGATGGTCTACGATGAGTCCTCACGGACGATAGGGATTTCATCTAGGTATGGTCGAGATCTACATTCATTTGTAGATGATTCAGCTAGTCATGGACCAGGTTGATGGAGGATTACATAATCCTTGGACCTATGTCCTAAAGTGATAGTGATTGATCATCCCGTAAAGAGATCATGTGTACTACAGGTATCAAGGCTGAAAAGTATCAATTAGATCAAAGTATGACGACAAAGGATCAAGTAGATCGAAGTGTGATGGAAAAGGATCAAGAAGGATCGAAGTGCTACTGTAAAATATTGAAATGATCAAAGTGATGCTACAAAGGATTGAAAGGATCGAAGTGCTACTACAAAGGATCGATAATATCGAAGTGTTTCTACAAAGGATCAAAAGGATTGAAGTGTTATTGCAAAGGATCGATAAAGATCAAAGTGGTGCTACAAAGGATCAAGAAGATCGAAGTGCTACTACAAAGGATTGAGAAGATCAAAGTGATGCTACAAAGGATCAAAGTGCTGTTACAAAGGATCAAAGTGTTGTTGCAAAGGATCAAGAAATATCAAAGTGCTACTACAAAGGATAAATAAGATCTAAGTACTATTGCAAAGGATCAAAATATCGAAGTGCTGCTATGAACGATCGAAAGGTTGAAGCATTGCTGCAAAAGGATCAAGTGATCATGTGATGTAGAAGATGAAGACATTGAAGAGTAACGGTTCCAGTTACTGATTGTGAAAAATTCCTATGACGTATAGATGTATCACCTTGATGATGTTGCAGATACTCTCTCTCATTACTGCTATAGTCTATGATGATGTTATTAGTAGAATAACCTTCTCGTTAAGGGGAGTGTTGAATATTGTAACTTCAAATAATATTCTAAATATATTTTATCGATGTAACCCAAGGGAGATGTTATTATTCCTCCATTGGGGGTGTTAATGTTTTAATTGGTCATCATAGATTCATGAGGTAAATCCTCCATTGTAAGTCAGGTCAATAGTACCCTAATGAATATAATATAATATTGTATTGAGTCTTCCTAAGTGAAGTCATCCCAATCAGTTAAGTGGGGACGACTTGTTAGGTTAAAAGTCAAGTGATGAAAATAGTATAAATAGAGGAGTTGTGTTCATCATTTGAAGACACACTCACTTGTGTAGCGCATAGGAGAGGGATAGAGAGAAAAAAACAAGGAGAAGAATACTGTTTAAGGGTTATATCTTATACATCTTATACAAAGGAAGTTTTGATGGGTTTTCTTCCCATTGAGGGTTTCCTAGGATAAATACTGTGTCTATCTTGTGATTGTATTTCTATCAGTGATTCTTGATCTGCTACTACTGTGAATTTGACATGAACACTAATGATATCTAGTCTAGCATATGAAATCTTAACAAAAATGTGTAGTTCCAACCTATGGCCCAAGATTTCAACTTTCCTTTGACTTCTCTTCCATAGGCACATTTTAACCAGGGAAAATAGATAAAAAAGAGGTTGCATCGGACCAGATTGGTGCTGTCTATGAAAAAACAACTAGGAAACCATTGACCATCTTATTTATGGATGCAACTTCATGGATAATATCTAGAACGAAGAAGAAAGAATATTCTGGAAAACTGTCAGAAGGAAAGGATGCCCATACCTTTCTATAGCTAATTGGCCTCACCAATATTTTAGCAGTATGCTTCTAAATAGAATCTGGGAACTCTTCCCAGGGTTCGTAGTCTAGGAAAAATGGATCAAAAGAAATAATAGAATATTCAATAATAGGATCAGAAAATAAGAGGAAGTTTGGGAAACTTTAAAAAAACACATCCTTGAAACTTTGAAGCTATAAATGTCGAAAGACAAGGATATCACCACCAATAGAAATGAAATGAAAATCCTAAAGGATTGGGGCATAAAAACCATACCAGAGTAAACTGGGCATGCCATAAAGAACAATATCAGCATGATCTCTCCAAATCGATGGTTTCCTCCTATTCAAGGCACCCACACGTTTAAATTTTATGGGGCCTCTAAAGGAAATCCTAGCCCTGCAGTTTTTGGAGGAGAAATAAGAGAAAAAGATGGAAAAATCCAAGGATTTTATTGGGGCTCTATAGGAATGTCCACCAACAATGCAGCTGAGCTAGAAGGATTATTGGTCAGTCTTTTATGGGCTTTCAATTAGAACTGGCTCCCTCTTATCCTAGAAGGTGACTCTCTCCTTATCATCAACATGGCCAAAAGGCTACAAGATGGTTCCTCTGAAAGCAATATATAAAACAACTAGAGGCTAGCAAACAAGCTTAGAAATATAAGCAACAATATCATTAGGAACCCAATGATAATTTTCCATCATGTCAAAAGAGAGGACAACAAGTTGGGGGAATCCATTTTCAATAAGGGATCTCTTATGAACTCTGTCATTCAATACTTCCATTGGAATGACTACTTCGAACCTGAAGAGAAAGGGAAATGGAAACACGTAGTTACTTAGGATCATGTCCTCCCAGATGTGGGTGTGCGACAGGATGAGGACAGGGGGGGATTTTGGAGGCAGGGCACATGCACGGGAAGATGGAAGCCCCTCCCCCACATCTCCACATGCTTAAATTCATGCTCATCATCCCCTACGGAGTATGGGAAGGACATTGGAAGCATGTTGAATTGATCCTACATTGTATTTTGGATATGGACAAAAATATGGACTTAGACGGTTGCGCACAATCACGGTACCCTCTGGTCCATGGAGACTCCCCGACCATGTCGATGTGTACTTGTATTAGTCACTAGGGGATGCTACGATGGGATGAGAGAAGCTATATCAACCAGTCGTAGAGGGATAGGAAGGCCATCAATATTATTGAACTGTTTTGGCAAAGGCACTATCGTGTAGGTTTGAGGAGATTATCCTGGAAGACTTCGTCGCGTAGGTCACTGGAAGACTTCATCGCACTGGTGGAAAGGAAACATCATCATGTAAGACATCATCACACTCAGAGGAAGAAGAAATTTTCACAGCACTGTAACTCTGCCCGGGTCCTTCGCACTCAAATGAGCATGGTGTCACAAGGGAATGAGGGGAATAATTTTGACTAGGAGGATATTTTCTACCAAGAAACACCAGATCACATCTACTTCTCCATTGCAACCATGGAGAATTAAATATTTGGGGAATTTCGACTCAAACTCAGCCCAAAGGTTTCCATAACTAACTTTTGGTGCTAAAAGTTCATTCTCTCAAGAGCAATGAGAAAAAGAGAGAGATTTGAAGATCTGGTGAGGAATACTGTCAAAACCTTCAAGGAGGACGTTGAGAACAACTTGGCACACTTGAAAAACCTCATGCAACTCTTAGAACCACCCTTTCAGTGGGACACCAAGGGCATCAACGAAGAGGAAAACAATAAGGCTAATGAGGATGAAGCTGAATCCACTAGAAAGACCTTGTTTCTTTTTTAGCTTTATATTATGCTATCTTTGGCTTGAGTCTTGTTTATGTTCTATTTATGTTTTACTTCCTATTTACGGCTTATAGTTGCGTGAGGCTTCCATTTTTCAAAGATTGGGAAGCTTTCACAATGGTTAAACACTCAGTTTAGTCTATTTTACATGTTTTTATTTTTTGGTTTCAAGACCACTGTGTTACTCCATGCTTAAGGAGACAGAGGAAAATATGTAATCAATTTTTTATAAAGTAATAGAAAATAGCACTACTTACTAAAAAAATTCAAATGCAAATTTTTTTTTGGGACAATTATGTTTCTTTAAGTCTTTACATTCCCTTTCTTTTTTATGAACTTTAACAACATCAAATAAATGCTTACATATTTCAATATTTAATTTTGTTTTCTTCTTAATAAATCTATGTGAGTGATGTTTGTTTAATATAGTCAATTGGCTAGATATACAAAGTGTATTTTTTAATTCTGATATTTTTTTATAAATGTTATGGACAATCCAATTTTTGTTTTGAAGTGTTGAAGTGATGAATTTATGCATTGTCATTGCAATACCAAAATCAAAATATAATATGTAGTTCAAGGTGCCAAATGCATTTTTAAGTAAATTTTTATTTTTGCAATATTTTTCTTATTTTTAGTCTTTACAATAAGCAAAGTCTATATGTTTCACTTCATCTTATTAGTTTGCAAAAGAAACCAACATTGTCTCGAAAGTTTGAGAAAATTATATTAATTTGCTTTTATTTATCTATTTTTTTCATGTGTTGAATTTTTATTGGTCTATAAGCCTTGAAAAAAGTTCATGAAATAATTATGGTATAGTGTAGTATGGTATGTCACTTCAGTCATTCATATATATATATATTCAAAAAAATTAAACAATTTAAACTCATATGTTTATATTGAAATAGTACCATTAATATTATTAATCTTCTCTTATGTCATCTTTAATTTCATTTTCAAAAGCAAAGTGTGAATGTTTTTTATATTTTATGCTCTTTTTTAAGTAAAAAATTTCTTATTTTCCTATTTTTAGTTTAATATAGTTTTGAAATTAACTTTTCAAAATATAAAAATATTAATAAATATATAATTGTAATTTGATATTTTTTAAATTAAATTTATTTTTTATTTAAAAAAATAGTATGAGTTTTGGATTATCTATTATTATTTGTAAAAGAAAATAAGTTGTTTTATTAGTATTTGCAATTATGATTTAATTGTATTTTATTTATAAGTCAAGTATAAATTTTAAATTTGAATTTTTTATTATGGAGAAAATGTAGTGATTATATTTTTAAAATAATTTGGTATTTTATAAAAAGCTATTATATTAATCATGTTAAATATTGATGTCAAAATTATAATTGTAATTTATATAACTATTTTTAGATAAATATATTGAACTCATTTAAATTCACTTACTTTATATTATTCTTTTAAAAAATTTACAATTTCACAAATTTTAAGGTCTTTAAATATTAACATTTAATATAATACATTTTAGTTATTTATACCAAAGTTTACTTAAATTTTTTATTTATTTTTAAACTAATTTCAAATAAATTTTTTTTCTTCTTTTCTTTAAAAAAAATAAAATACAAGTACTAAGATGCACACAACTCTTGTAAATTGAAATAGCCATTTTAAATATTAGCACTGTTTATTTAAATCTCTTAGGCAATGTTTTATGTTGACATGTTTAACTATATCATCAAAGAGACTAGCATCTAGATCTATACAAATTTATTCTATACAAATTTATTGATGCTTTGCACGAGCACTAAGAATGTATCCCATATGTTCATTGAATCTAGCAATAAAAATATGGATCTTGAGTTTTCTCTTTATATAAAGTTGTCTAACTTGTGCAAGAAAATCATTTGCAACTTCTATGCTTCTAACAATTTCCATACATTGGGCATAATGGATCCTGGGTAGTTTGCACATGAAATATGATATCTTTCTGTTGAGGCATGGAAATTTGCAGGCAACAACAGCAAGGGATTCTCCCCAGTCAACGTTCCCAACTAGCCCATGACTGTTTGGTATAGGGAATCCGTCTGGTTTGCGGTCTGGCTACCGTAGGTCAACTAACACAAACAAAGGTTTTACCGGTTGCGGCCCGGTCCACCGTGTATATTTTTGCATTTTTTTTTACTTGAAGTATGATATGCACGTGCCTAATTAACCATGCAGGGTGATAAATAATGCAAGGAGTAGTCACAACATGATGCACAGGTTCTTACCTCCCATCTTAGAACTCACAAGCATCTAACTCACATATGCAGTAATGAAGTAAAACTAACTATATATTTATCTATCCCCGAGGAGCCAAATTGTAACTTATTTATGAGTAATGTATATTGTGCAAGCATTATAAAGAGGAATTACAGATAGCTGATATTCCTTCCTATAACACATGAATGACTAAAGATATTTAGACAATCAGATAGCCAATTGTTTATGGACAGCATGCATTACTCATGGTGGTAGTTTCACAGAATAAACAATAAATCATTTAAACAAGAACATAGGCTCTAAGAGTAAGAACGATCTCATAGTTAATGGACAAAAACTAGAAAAATGAAATAGTTCATCTTTCACCAATCCATAGCATAGCATTTGAACGTCCCACCAAGCTTTCTCCGACAGGAAAACAATAATCCTTTATTGCAAAAAAAAGTAGTTCTTCTTGCAATATCTCTTTTCATGTCTAACTGGGAAAAAGCCCCTTGTTCTTCTAAGTCTTCTATATTTATACAAAAATTCAAAAGACTGTTGGGCTGCCGCACAAATAACCCTTGGGCTTCCCAACTCTTCACCTCCCAATATCTCACTTACAATGAGTGTTTACAAAATTGTTACATATTACAAAAGTGAATGATCATTCATGAGGAGGGCCCCACTTGAGTATTCAGAAATTTCTTCCACACCAAAGCCTCAGAGGCGATGCCTTCAAACGCACAAGGTTCCAAGAAATGAATGTTTATCTCGAACTTCGCAGCCTGGTTCTTTATGGCCTCAATTCTGGCCGCACTCAAACGAAGCTGATCCTCCAATAGTTGCACACTGATGGCGGAATGATCCACTTCACTCCTTAAGATCTGGTCGTCAAGGGCTTTAATGTGTTGTATTTTAGCTTCTTCCTCTTGATACCTCTTCTGCAAAATCTCCACAAATGAGTTGTGGTCTAGAAAAACATCTAGCCTCTACTCAGCTTCTACTTGGCACCGGTTATAGGTAATCAGGAGCCTTCTGAAGAATTCTGTGCATGCTCCTTTAGTCTTTCTCACAGCCTTTTTGAATTCCTCGGCTGTTTTTATAGCAAACTCTAATAAGTCATAATCCTACTGAAGGGCCTGTCGATCTTTCGAGGGAAGCTCTGCAGGAGTTTCTTCATTATTTTCCAACCTTGCCATTCTTGCTGTCAGGATTTCCAGGATGTCCTGAGTTCTATCAACAAAATAAGAGGAAGTCTCCAGAATTTCCTCTAATCGGCCGTCTATTTGCAAAACTTTGCATCTCTCTTCTTCTATGGCATTCTGCAGCTGAAGCATCTTGGCCTTTTGTTCCAGCACATGTTCCTTGAAAGGTTGGAGGTTAACCTGCTATTCTTTTGCTTCCTTTAAAGCAGTTGTTAGAGAAGAGATCTACTCTTGAAGTTTCATTTCTTGTTCTTGAGCTTGCTTCTCATTTGCCTCCAAGGTGGTTTTTTGTAACTCTAAGTCTTCTATCCTTCCTAGCAGCTGTTCCTTCTCCACCCTTAGCTCTTAAAACTCTTGCTGCACTCTCTCCAGACACTCTTGTGTAGTTTCCATAGACCTCCTTTCTGCTTGGATAACCTGGAGTTCATCCTTTGAAGACCTCATCTCTTTTTGCATGTCCTCCTATTTTCTCTTCAGCTTACTGTTTTCTTCTCTCTCCTTTCTTAATGTGTCTTTCAGCTGAGAAGAAGACTTCTTGGATTGTTCTAGATCTGCCATTATTTTGTCTACATTATCCTCTGAAGGGTGGATCAATGCAGTTCCTGCTCTAATGGTGAATCTGGGATCTCAGTCTGTCCCATATACAATGGTTGTATCCATTATCATCTTCCCGGACAGACCTCCTATTTCGACCTTATTTTTTGTTCTCTTCACTATCCTCTTTCTTTCCTTGTCATAGAAGACAGTATTAAAATCAGGGATTTCTTCCCCTGTCTTCTATTCAAAAGGGATCAGTTTAAGTGTGGGGACCATAGACTGTCCAGGTGCACTGACAGCAGGTACTTCTAGGTCCTGAACCTCGGGGTTCTCCACGTCTTGGGTTTGAGTGTCAGTTGTGTTAGAGGCTGACTGTTCTGTTGCTATCTGGGTCAGCTTCATCTTATCCGCTTCCTGTTTCTGAAGCTCTTCATCAAGCTTCCTTTTCCTTTCTTCTTCTTCATTTCTCGCATCTTCTTCTGCCTTTCTAGCTGCTTCTTGGGTATCTCTTCTTTTCTCTTCCTCTTCTCCCTGTAGCTTCTTGGGCCACCCTTTGGGCTTCCCCATTTCTTTTCCTGGCTTCTTCATCGGCTTTTGCTTGTTCATCCTGCCCCTTCCCACCTTTGGTGGAGATCTTCTTTTTGAACCTTTTCCTTAAGGCTGTTATATTCAATGCACTACGGAAGACGAACGCTTCTCTGTCCCAATGATGAGTGTATTCAAAATGAACATTTGCCTCTTTGCAGTGTTTAGCTACTTTGTTGCAGGAGTCATTTATATGTAAGGGCATCTCACCAAAATGAAACCTTTCCAACTCTTCTACAAACTCATCTTCTTTCTTCACTCTGGTAAACTTATAACTTCCTAACTTGAAAGGCAAAGGGGGATAGGAATCCTTCTTATGTTCAAACAAAAAGCTTCCTATGCCATCCAGGAAGACTTGCCTAACTGCCTCTTTATGAATGATGTAGTCTGTGGCATATTTGGGTAGTAGGGAGGGTGCTCTGGAGCCTTCAAACATTCTGAAGTATAGGCCATCCTCAGTCAGGTAATAATCTACATATTCTTCAATTACTTGCAATGCCTCTTCTGACATGCAGTCACATTCCTTCAAAAATATGAGAGCATACAATGGCATGATGAAATGTTCACAGACCTCCCAGTAATGACTGTGGTTCTTGTGCGCCCACAGTGGCTTGTATGTAGAATAAACAGGCATTATCTCCCTGTCACAGATGCACCTTAGGTAGGGGAAAGGTTGATTGCATAGTATACAATCAACGAGTATGGAATTCATGTAAAATTCTGATCTCTTTTGGGACACTCCTCCCAAAGCTGAGGCCAGACAGGCTGAAAGACTGTTTGATACTATGTTGGCCCAGTTGAAAATGGTCTCCTGGGTCGCAACATAAAAAATAATTGGCATCCACTCCAATTTGAAGCTCTTGCCATGAGCTCTCCCAAAAATCCTATTAAGCATTAAGGCGATGAACCTGTATGGGGCCCTTAAGCTTGCTGTGTCATACTCTCTCGTAGGCCTGGTTATGAAATGTCTTCTAGGCAACATCATTCTTTTGATGGTCTCAACAAGGTCCATTCTGATGTTTTTCAACCAATCGTCAGACAAAAATATTTGTGCTTCTAGAAGGTGGTAGGCCAGGGCTACATATCCTGGGCTATAGGCAGCATAGCCTTGTTTGTCAACATTCTCCAGGATCATAGTGGTTACATCTGCCCAGGGCAGAATCCATTTAATCACTTCAGAGCATGGGAAGAGCTCTAGTCTTGTGGCAATCTTCATCAGTGAAGATCTCTCTATATTGGCGTATATGCCTTCTTCCTCCAAGCCCATATCAGTCACCTCTCGGCGCGTGATCAACCTGTATATCTCTCCGCATTGGTACTCAGGCTCTACACTAGATATGCACTTGGTGTCCTCATAAATGTATTCGGTTTTGGTGACAACTTCCACGTCGGGATCCTCTTTGACCATAGGGGCCTTTTTCTTTTGTCGCTTCGACATTTTGAGTTCGGAATCTTCCTGTCATATATGAAATTATAATCATTAGGCCATTTTCGGCTAAGTTGCAAACATTGAGACAACAATGCACAGTGTTTCAATTCATCTATGTTTAACATGACATAAATTAGTTAAATGAAGCAAATATGTGCAAGATAACACTGCTGTCTGATACCAAAATAGTTCTATCAACAAATCTCGAGCGGGGAAACACAATCTACATTAAAGTGAAGAAACATTGGGCTCTCCGTGGACACCATGATCATTGCACTACGTTGGATAACAGGGGAACTTATGCAAGTTTTCAATGGTGTTCCTTCAGGATAAACACTATCTATGCAACCTTTATGGTCTGTCTACGGTTACACGATGATATACAATCCCCCAATCGGCTCGGGTTCGAAACCAACTACGAACCGGGTTGCTTGAAACAGCGTGAATTTGGATTGAAGTATACAGGAAACACGAAAGGGGGCAACAAGTCCAAGCATTTCAGGGAGGCCATGAAAAATCTTCCCAAACAACCTATCCTCAAATGAGGCAGACTGGTGCAAACAGCGTAGTGGCCGTCTACACCAATCTCCCAACCACCAAGCGCAGGGTCGAAACACATAACGGCCGTGGGGGGGAAACTACCCTGTGGGCCAAAAGACACCCCCACTGACAATTACGCTACAAGACGCACATTATATATGCATGTAAACTACGGGGTCAAGGAAAAACGACAGTAAAAAAAAAAAAATCCTAACCGTGGAAAAAACAACAAACGCTTCAAATAGAACAGGATAATCCAACTCAGAGCCTACCTGGCACTGCTACGTAACCGGCAGGAAGAGGAATGTGAAGCTTCCACGGTTGAGCCACCTGGAAACATGGGTACACCGACAACGGGGGACCAGGCGAGCTTGAGCGAATGAAAACACACGATAATGACAGTTCATGATAGTCTAAATAGCAATAGAATAATAAAACTTGACCCCATATATATATATATATATATATATATATGGTCAACCATAAGAGGTGGGGAAATATCGGACGGTGGAAACCTAAGGATCGGAGGTCGTAAGAATAATTCCTTCCACAACGTCGGGTGGCAAAACCACTAAGCTAACTATGGAGACACCCGCGTCGGAGCTCGCAAGACTAATCATCGGAGCGATAGCGGAATCAGGAGCCGCAACGGGGGAATCATAAAGGAAAAGCATTCCATAATAGGCAAGGTCTAAATCGGAGGAGAAATCAACTAAAAAGATCAGAAGGCTAGTGTTTTCTGTAGCCGCAACGGCGGAAGCCCAAGACTTAAGGAGCGGTGAAAACAACAATGTGGGGTCTGAAAAGCCAAAGCGATGATCGGGAGACTTCGTAATCTGCCGTCCGCAACTACGGAGAATGAAATAACAAGATGTTCCGACGTGAAGCCAAAAATCATCCGACTGAGACAAAAGCATCGGAGAAGAATAACGAAGCTAAAGCTGATTATTTCTCCGCAATGGCAGGGGCGCAAGCAAATAAACTTCCGATTCAAACACTTGAAAATGCATTCAAAGGCAATGATAAATTTAAACAAGTGGTGGATCAATTCAAGCATTAGAAAAAGTCTTTCTGAAGGATCATTAGGTCAAATCAAATAAGAAAATCAAACCAATATAAGCAAAAGGAGGGTTTCAAAATTTTTTGAATTTTGGGAAAATGTTGCAGCAGCAACAATTGACAACTACCTGGTGAACCCCAGATTTCTAAATTAACTCCTTCCCAGTAAAAGACTGTCTAGCTCAAAATTGAAATCCTCTAGATGTTTGTATTCCTAAGCTGGCCAACATATGCATTTAAATCATTGAGAAGCAGTTCATTCTTAGGGAAATGGTAACATCAGAAATATTTGTAAGTCTAAATAACTCTTTTGAGGCCTAATCAGTGAAATTTATTTTACCCGTCCTTAGGTAGTTTCTAGCTTGGACACCACAGGATTGTAACATATAGTAAACAACACTATCCCTTTGTTCCTCATTCCCATGCTAACTGCACTTTTGTGCCATTTGAACTTTAGTTCTTTTGAGTCCTCCATCTACCTTTCTTTCTGAATTTTATTCAGGCTCCTCTATCCATAGTGTCCTTTTGTGTGAGAGAAGAATTTACTTTTCATCTCACGGATGGAGAGGAACTTTTGGCAATTTGAAAATCATGATTTTGATACTTTGCTTTGATATGTATTGTTTCTTTAAGGAGTTTTGACTCTTGATAGCTTTTAGCTTTTTCTGAAATCATGGCATGGGATCATTTATATATGATATACTGTTTACCTTGATTCCTTTCCGTGGGTCCTTTGCTGTCACTCCCTTGAACATTTTAGATGTGAAATGGATGGAGCCTCGAAATAGTATTCTAGAACTCTTAATTCTGAGTTATTTACAGGGGTTAAGTAGGGCTTCAATGAGTGCATGGCCAATTAGGAACACTACCCACTAGGAGACATTTGGTTGGTTAAACGCATAGTCCTTTGCTTCAATATTTCAGTTAATTAAGAACCCTGATGTTTCCATTGCAACCAAAAGTTTTCCTCTTTATTCAAAACCAGAAGAACTAGCAACAAAGCATTAAACTAAAAGAAGAACCAACATCAAAGCAATAAACCAAAAGAAAACAACATCAAATTATTTATGTACATAATCACTAAAACAAAAGAAATGAAAAAGTGCCCAGTCCTGAGAATCCTTTAACCTGGTGAGTCAAGGGGTGGGCTAGATTGTAGACATGAGATACCTAACAATGGTCTAGCTGTGCTATATTTGAAATTGAAACCATGTCTACTAGTCTACAGTCATCCTTATCAGCCTAAGGAAGTTGAAGGAGCTCAGGCTGAGTGTCAATTCTAGAATTGGCCTTTCTTGAGGTATAATATCTTAGTTTGAGCTCTGCTAGATAATTTCCCAGGGAAGACATAGCAGATTCATTACCTTAGCAATAAACCAAAAGAAAACAACATCAAATTATTTATGTACATAATCATTAAAACAAAAGAAATGAAAAAGTGCCCAGTCCTGAGAATCCTTTAACCTGGTGAGTCAAGGGGTGGGCTAGATTGTAGACATGAGATACCTAACAATGGTCTAGCTGTGCTATATTTGAAATTGAAACCATGTCTACTAGTCTACAGTCATCCTTATCAGCCTAAGGAAGTTGAAGGATCTCAGGCTGAGTGTCAATTCTAGAACTGGCCTTTCTTGAGGTATAATATCTTAGTTTGAGCTCTGTTAGATAATTTCCCAGGGAAGACATAGCAGATTCATTACCTTCTCCTAGCTTAGTGATAGTATGCTTCATGTAAGGTTCTCTCAAAATTTTAATCTGATTCGGGGTACCCTTAAGAGGTAACCATAAATGAGACCAGTCTGAAGCAAAATAACCTTTTAACTTGGTAGATCAATCTCAGTTCAGAATAATCCCATATCCATCTGGTACGTCAGCCACCATAATATCAATAAATTGACATATCTTGTTGTTTGCAGATAAGCGTATGAGAACATTATTCATTTCTCCCACTACTTTGACACCTGTTCTATCTAGTTGCACTACTTCCCAGGCTGTGGGCCTTGGCTTCCCATTAATCTTTTTGCAAACTTCAAGTGGCATAACATTTACCGATGACCCAGAATCTACCAAACAATTATGCACATTATGATTCAGCATTTCTAGAGTCAGAAGAAAAGGTGGGGTTTTATCCTTTTCTTCCCAACTGCCTTCTTCTCCCGGCTGATTTTCTATAGGTATATCTTTTTTAAGCTCCTTAATTTTTTCAGTGTTTCCTTCATCAACATCTACCTGTTCTTCCACAAGTTTGACAGCCTCATTGATTGGCTCTGTTTCCTGGTTGACAGTAGTGACTTTAGGTGTGTTATCTTCAACATTCGCATCTGCCTGTCTCTTGACATTCTCTTGCAATTTTCGAAATTATTGCATTGTCTTTAATTGTTAGGTCCGTATCTTTTGTTGCTGTTGGTGTGTGTTCAGATTTAAGAGTGTTCTCTTCTATGTTGAAAATCAAGACACCATCCCATAAGAACATGGTATCATTATCTTGTTTCTCTATGGCCTTGTTATTCTTTTCTTCTTTACCACTGTCTTTAGTCAATTTAGATTCCAGCAGCCAATTCATCACCAATGTCATCGAATTTAACCATTGAGGAAAATTCTTTTCAGAATGAGGTTGTTGGTGAAAAGTGCAGAAATTATCCCCCCCTACCTCTGTTATATTCATTGATGTTGAATTTGGTGGAGGGATTTTCAATTGGTTCTTATCCTCCCTTTTTTGGTGGTAGGGTTTATAAGTTTTCTGAAATTCCCTTTCTTTCTCCGGATCTATTATTTGGTTGGAGAGTTTTTTAATCATTTTCAGCATTCCCTCAAAATCATGTGATTGCTCCTCTTTAGGTTTAGACAGCAATAAGGTTCTTCTCCCGGTAGTTTTTTCTTTAGGTTGCTTGGGATAATCTTCTATACTTTCCTTTTCAGCCTCTATCCTTTCTGCTTCTTCATAAGTCTCTATCAACGTAGGTCTGGCTTTAATTTTGGCAAACATGGCCACCTCAAGTCCTAGGGCTGAGGTATAATATCCAATTAGGACCTTGTCTGAGGGTCTGTCAGTTTCAGATAAGTTCTTTAGGTATGTTGAAAACCTTTGAGTAAAATGATGCACCTTCTCATCCTTCTCTTTTTTTAACAAACCAAGACCTTTTATTAGAGAGGCATGTGTCTTTTGGGCTGCGTATTTACCTCTAAAAATCCTTTCGAAGGTGTCCCAATCTGGAATAGAGTTTGCAGGAAAACTGAAATACCAGGATGTTGCTGCTCCTTTAAGGGTATATGGGAACAATCTACAGACAACATCCTCATACTCCCTAGCCCTCAACCCTTCTATTTCCAAATAGAAACTTTGCAAGTGGTCATCTACGGCAGTATTTTCATTGGGATCAAACTTAGGCAGTAGCTTTTCAAAAGCTTGAGGTAGGTTATGCAATGGAGGTGTGAGGTTCAAAGGTGATCTAGCTCTCCAAGCCGGTAGAGGGTTGGGCTGATTCACATTTATAATAGCCATGAGCAAGGTGAACGAATAGGAGTCTGAGTAAGAAACACCATAAGATGAAACTGGGCTTACTTGCTTCAAAGGTAGAACCAAAACCTGTAAGTACTTGGGTTAGGTCAAAAGATTCCAAATATCTGCTGGAGGGGTAATCTTGGGAAAATAGGTTTCCATGGCCAGCCATGCGCTGGCGGCCCTCCTTCTAGCGCCAGAAACTGTTGAGGCCTGGAAATTCGTAGGCAACAACAGTAAGGGATTCCCCCCCGTCAACGTTCCCAACTAGCCCATGACTGTTGTTGTATAGGGAATCTGTCTGGTTTGCGGTCTGGCTACCGTAGGTCAATTAACACAAACAAAGGTTTTACTGGTTGCGGCCCGGTCCACCGTGTATATTTTTGCATTTTTTTTTTACTTAAAGTATGATATGCACATGCCTAATTAACCATGTAGGGTGATAAAGAATGCAAGGAGTAGTCACAACGTGATGCGCATGTTCTTACCTCTCGTCTTAGAACTCACAAGAATCTAAATCACATATGCAGCAATGAAGTAAAACTAACTATCTATTTATCTATCCTTGGGGAGCCAAATTGTAACTTATTTATGAGTAATGTATATTGTGCAAGCATTATAAAGAGGAATTATAGATAGCTGATATTCCTTCCTACAACACATGAACAACTAAAGATATTTAGACAATCAGACAGCCAATTGTTTAAGGACAGCATGCATTACTCATGGTGGTAGTTTCACAGAATAAACCAGAAATCATTTAAACAAGAACATAGGCTCTAAGAGTTAGAACAATCTCACAATTAATGGACAAAAACTGGAAAAATGAAATAGTTCATCTTTCACCAATCCATAGCATACCATTTGAATGTCCCACCAAACTTTCTCCGAGAGGTAAACAATTATAATCCTTTATTGCAGAAAAAAGTAGTTCTTATTACAATATCTCTTTTCATGTCTAATTGGGAAAAAGCCCCTTGTTCTTCTAAGTCTTCTATATTTATACAAAAGGTCAAAAGATTGTTGGGCTGCCCACAAATAACCCTTGGGCTTTCCAACTCTTCGCCTCCCAATATCTCACTTACATCGAGTGTTTACAAAATTGTTACATATTACAAAAGTGAATGATCATTCATGAGGAGGGCCCCACTTGAGTATTCAGAAATTTTTTCCACGCCAAAGCCTTAGAGCCGATGCATTCAAATGCACAAGGTTCCAAGAAATGAATGTTTATCTCGAACTTCGCAGCCTGGTTCTTTATGGCCTCAATTCTGGCCGCACTCAAATGAAGCTGATCCTCCAATAGCTGCACATTGATGGCAAAATGATCCACTTCACTCCTTAAGATCTAGTCGTCAAGGGCTTTAATGTGCTGTATTTTAGCTTCTTCCTCTTGATACTGTTGTACAGGATAATTCACCTAATAACCTAGGTTTGGGGGGTTACCAACATACTCATTACTTGCAGACAGTTTGACTCTAAAAGCACGTAATAGGAAATAGGAAAGTAGAAGGACTTACTTGTATTAAATGAAGGCTGATCCTTGCTATCTTCTCCCTCTCTGATCCACTTCCAAAGTCTCCAGGATAGTTCCTCCTTCACCTGTTAATAAACACTCTTCCAGATACAAGGTAATTCATATATATAGATGTAGGTTAGGCAAATCATATATCATATTGAAATGTAAACATTTACCAATCTACAAGATATGAAACACATATGGAAGAAGTAATATCTTTATTAACAATAATGGAAAGATTTTAGGTTACAACCCAATGTCTGAACAAGGACTCCTCTGTCACCAAAGGACTCTGAGTTTCTCTGCTCCAAATATTTCTGTAGACAATCCACCAGCATAACTTTGCTCTCCAAGTATGACTATCCAACACCCTCCCCAAGGCCTCTATTTATATGGATGAAATGAGGCAATTCTCGAAGGTTAGGGAGGTTGTGGTAGTTAAGAAGATTAAGTTAAATGAGTAAACTAATCTTCCATTAGCGTATGGTTTTATGTTTTAATGTTGAGGAAACCATTCGAGGGTCTGTAGTAGAGCAACCCACAAATGATTCGCGACTATATAGAAGAGCAACCCGCGAACACAAGGATTCGCGACTTGCTGTATAGGAGACTCGCGAATGATGCGCGAGTTGTCAATATAGAGAGTCGTGAATACAACTCAACATGGCAAAATGGCAAAGCAACCAGCTGGGTGTATAGGGAATGTACTTCATCATAAGCCAAGGTATAGTGAACATGGGAAAACTCAATCCATAAGTGTCCTTTTGTGTGCCGACACGAGGGATATCAGCACTCGGACGGAGAGGTGCCATTCAGGTGTATAACAGATGCCCCCTAATGTGTGAGGTCAGAGGGGAACGATGGCTGAAATACATTATAATATTTAACTCAGGAGAAACTCAAAAATCCAGTGGAGCAGAAGGAGTACCTGAAACAAATACATAGTAATGTCATATACAAAGTTACATCTGAGGATGCTATGTTCAATTTACTGGAACACTAGCTCCTTTACAATATTTGAGTACATCATATGATACGGGTAAAACCACGTATTTACAAAGGTGGAGCAAAGCCACAATACAATAATGATGAGTCTTCAAAGATTTGGAAGCCGGATATAGAAATGAAACATAGTCTTGCGCAACTTAGTTCATGAGTGAGGAACTAAGGTCTTCATAAAAGATCCCAAAGAACCAGTACAATCCAAGCCATGTGAATAAGGGTAAGATGAAGTCGAACATGGAAAGGATTCAACAGTTTTTCAACCAATAGATGATAATTGACAACTGAAGCAAAGGAGTTCACCAATGATGAAAGTGAATCCAGAGGTACCATCGTCAAAACTCCAGGTCTTCGTCATCAGGAAGTACTGAAATGGAACCATCATTAGAGGAAATTTCAACTCAAAATGGGCCTCCTAAAATGAACTAGTGAAATAATAGTTAAAATAATAAAATAATATTTATTAATTTTGGGGAAAGAAAAGAAAAAAACTACTTTTTTGTTTGTATTTTTGACATATCTCCCTGTGTTTTTACTCAAATTTCGATCGGGAGAGCTCATTGGATGCGGAATTAAATTTTGCATCCAACGAGTACCCACTCGGCATACTTTTGACGGGCCCTGCTACCCCAAAAACAAGAAATACCTCAAAAAACATAATGATGATGTCATCATTACATTTTTTCAGGTATTTCTTGTTTTTGGGGTAGCGGGGTCCGTCAAAAGTATGCCGAGTGGGTACTCGTTGGATGAAAAATTTAATTCCGTATCCAACGAGCTCTCCCGATCGAAATTTGAGTAAAAACACAGGGAGATGTGTCAAAAATACAAACCAAAAAAGTAGTTTTGTTTATGATACCTATCCCCAAATTTATATTAAAAAAGTGTTTAAGACCTATACGGTATTTCAAATTTAAAGCAATTTCATTGGCTAACACATGATGACATGGAATTTGAATAAAAGTTAAAAGGCCCATTTTGAGTTGAAATTTCCTCTAATGACTGTGATAGGGAAGGCAATAGATCTTCCAACGGATCACAAGAGTGACTAGGAATTGGGAAAAAAAGGGTAGACACAAGTAAATGGATAACATATATAACAATGATGGAATCAGGCTATAGATCATATTTTGGGAAAAATCCTTGAACATTGAGCATGACACAGAGATGACCCAAGGTAGAGTATAACAGATAGATAGGACAACTAGACTTATCTGTCATGTAGGAGACATGATCAGATTCCCTGGGTATAAAGGACAAGAGGAGGAGCAAAAAATCGAAGTGATAGTTGAACACAGATGTACACTAAAACATGGATATTGGAAGGCAAAGAGTGCTATGTTCAAGGATGACATGCTGCAATTACTGAAAACAAGAGAAAACTTCTTCCTTACCTTCCCTGTTAAGTTTTAATGAGTCCAGGAAAGCCAACTCGGTTCCCTCTTCATTTTTTAACAAGCTTGAAGAGATGGGAAAATAATGCTTGATACACTGATTTGTGGATTTAATGAGCCCGAACTAGTACATGCTCATGCGGTGTTTTCACGTTTAGAGAGTCTAAAAACTCCAAAGAAGACTCCAGGGGGGTCCTTTTTTGTCCAATTTAGTCTCTTGAGGCCGAAAAAGTATAAAACAAACCACAAAAGAACTCTCTTAACTTCTGAAGAAGAAAAGGTGAACCTTTTTCATACTTAGTCGGGGAGGTCTGAAAAAGGTTAAATTACCACCTACCCAATGCTCCTTCCAAAACAGCATAAAATAGCTTGAGTTTTACGAGTGTGAAGGAAAGCAAGATCACTCGGAAAGATCCATTTGGTTATGAGAAATGGGGCTTACAAAAATAAACTCGTTGCTTTGTTCTTGAGTGTTTAACGAGCATGACAAAGACACAAAGTACACTCAGAATCTTTTTCATGTTTGGGTCCAGAGCACGAAAAAGAGAAAACTAAGCTCAAACCGGGGTGTTCCTTTTCTGTAAATTTAGTCCCTCAGGTCCGGAAAAGTGATAAACCTATACCTGAGAATACTCTTCTCAATTCCAAAGAAAAGAGAGTGATCCTTTCTCGTATTATTCCGCATGGTCCGAGAAAGAGATAACCTACCACCAATGCAGATGCCTGTTCACATATTCTTAACGAGCTTGAACGGATGAGATAACTCGGCAGTCAAGTCTATTTTGAAGGAGTCAGACCTGGGCCTAAAGAAACTCCATAAGGGTGGGGAATCCTATAAAGGAATAGCTTGTAAAGAGAGATTCATAAGAAGCTCTATTTGGCGTGAAAAGTAGCTATGAGGAAACCCCTGGGCCTGAAACAATGACGGAAATGAGTATCAAAGGATGGCAATGGCATATAAGAATGACACTCATGAAAAGGGATCCTAGCCATGAAAGAACAATGGTAGAGACAAGGGACTAATGGCTTAAAATACCATAGTCCGTGGCAAAAATGTTGAGTACTAAGGTTAATGTGGAGTGATAAGATGCCAACAAGTGTTGGAATGAGCAAAAACCACCCTATAGAAGCATCAACACTTTGTAAAAGTAGGTAAAACTGTTCCAAGGCACAAAAGGGGTAATATTAGTCAAATGACATTTCAAACTATAGAGAAAGACCCACTTTACGAAATATTTTTCTATTAATAGTTTGAAAATCAAATCATTTCTTACCATTTGCACTTTTTGAACCAAAAAGGAAAGTTTACCCTCTATATTTGATCGCTTGCCGTGGGCAATTGGACCGTCGGAATTCAGATCCGTCAGCTACAGGTAACTCTACACCCTGAGCTCTTCATTTTCATCCAAACAAATTTTAAAATTGATGGTCAATTCATTTTATTTCATCAACATAAAAGAGAGAAAAATGTATTCGCGGGTTGCTACGCATGAAAGCTCCGAATACGGGTTTCATATGCGAGTTGCTGCATAGGAAAGTCGCGAATGACTCGCTACTTGTCCTAATGGACAGTCGCGCATGCTGCGCAATAGATGAAAGATTTAAAAATGGTCAAATTTTTTAAATTTTTATGGTGAAATACTGAATTAAACTATGTTTATTTGTCAGGGAAAACATGGTGCTAGAGTGGAGGGAGAGGGAACATGAGATGATGGACCAAGCGGCTCTCCAAATCCCACCTACCATCCAAGCATTGCGGAATAGTGGGCTGCTCAAGTTCTTTTGCACATCACCTGTGCGGGCCAATGTCCGCATATTAGAGTTATTAGTCCATTACTGGGACCATGACCTGGGGATGTTCAATATCCAAGGTGAGACTTTGGAGCTTACCACATAGGACATCTACCTCATAATCGGGTTATCACATCGGGGAGCACCGGTGAAACTGGAGGGCATTGGCAGGGGTGGGGACCCCTTGAGTGTCCAAAACTATGTTGATGTATTCTGCAGGCCAGGTACTCAAAAGAAAGGCATCAGCGTTCTCATTGCAGATATTCAGGATCTTACATTACAGGTATTAGCCAGTACTATAGTGAGACTTTCAGGGTCAACAGGATTACACATGGCCACCAGGACTCAGATGAGAGTGGCAGTGGATAGCTTTAGAGGCACACTCTTTGATTGGTGCATGGGAATTGCCCCCATCATGAGGAGGCAATTATCCGACTATAGGAGGGGTAGATGGAAGAAATTTGGCTATGCTAGTATATTGGTAGCGTTCTTCTTTGAGAGGGTGCCAGCTATGAGCCCTGCAATACCCTTACAGGTCCATCATCCACGACAGCTGAGGCTGAGCCGGTGGGGAGATATCTTCCTCCGTCAAGGAGGAGGAGATGTAGTACATAGCATGTATGATGATGATTTCTATTCATGGTGAGAACGACAGGTGCCAGCGTTGGAGCAGTTTCCATACGCCGGGCTAGATTTCAGAGGTGATCCCAACCTAGTCCTCCCTCCAGGAGGAGCATGGGGAGAGATGGGTAAGTCATTTTTTATTTTTTATCATTATCAAATTTTTATGGATTTTCAAATGATAGGATATATACATATGCACAAGTCTAAACCCTCTTTATGTGTCAAAATGCAGATATTGGACCGGTGCGCCCTGTAGGGCAGCCACGTACCTTCGTACGTCCTATTGCAGGGGGAGACCCAGGATTGATCACGGTACTCCAGGCGAAGCTAGGTAGGCTAACCGAGTGAGTACCTACGATATGGATAGAGCATCTCCCTGTAGCTAGGCAGGAGTCCGTAGTTGGGGTTCGACCGGCCTGGCTACGTCTTTTCAGACGGGTAGCCAAAGCAGTATGTGTATATAGAGATGCAGTGGAGGCTGCCGAAGACGAGGAGGCTGAGGAAGCCAAGGGGCACAGAGATCATGGGGACCAAGGAGGTCCCAGTGGCCATGGCGGGTAGTCTTAGTGCTAGGGCATTTTGATGGATGTTGATCCACTTTTTGTATATTTTGTACATGATGGGATCTACGGATCAGACTTGACCTACCTATGACAGATATTTACATATATATATTTGTGTTTGGTTGTCAGCTTATTTACAAATGTTTTTTATGTATTTGCTATATATTTTATGGAATGTGTGTGAGATGCCAGTCCAAAATATAATTAGCATATGCATCAGTTAATGAATTTTGGTTTCGTCGAATGTGATTAAAAGTAATAACTTCAAAATGTCTTTCCAGTAAACGTATTTGCATAAACTGACATAACAATGTAGTATTACGCACCTGGTAAGCTCGATTGAGCTGGGAAACAACCAACTGAGAATCCAAATGGACTTCAAGCTGGGTGACGCCTCATGACAAGGCATCCCATAGGAGCTCAATTACATCCCTATACTCAGCAACATTATTGGAAGTAGGACCTAGACAAGCGCCACCCGCGGCAACAAGCTGTCCTGAGGGGGAGTAGATAACCCATGCTGTCGAAGCCAGGTTACAAGTATGACGGCTAGTACCATCAGTAAAACCTACATACATCTCGGAATACATCTGCAACAACCAACAGATAGTATAAAAAATGAAACTGACAACCTAATGTACATAAAAATACATACATTAATATACAAGAAAAAGTGCTAAGCCTAGGCATAGTACTTCTTCAGGTAGAGCCCATTTCTAGGCTCAGGAAGCTTATTCCCATCATAATCTACTAATTCATATGCACCTTTACTCAAAACTTTAGACACAACATAGGGTCCCAACCACATAGCCTTGAATTTTCCTGCCCCCAGAGGCTCCTTATCTTGGTCCCAGAGCAAGACAAGTTCCCCCTCAGAGAAAACCCGAGGTTTGATCGTTTTATCATATTGAGATTTAACCCTATTCTTATGAGCTTGATTTGCAGTCAATGCATCTCTACGTTTCTCATCAAGGTGTTCTAAATGGAGCAACCATTCTTCAAGCTCAGTTGTGTCAGGTAGCACATGAAAAGCTATCTGCAAGGATGGGATTTCGCATTCAATTGGCGTAATAGCTTCCACCCCGTGAACGAGTTGGAAGGGGGAAAAACCCGTAGCAGTTTTGACATTGGTTCGATAAGCCCAAAGAGCAGGATATAACATGATGTGCCAATTTGAACATGCTGCATCAATAGTACGTTTAAGGATAGTTTTTAAGGTTTTGTTTACAGCCTCAACCTGACCATTTGCTTGCGGATAATAAGGAGAAGAATGTTCTTGTCGAAATCCAAGCATGGTGGTCAGCTCTTTCATCATGTGATTTTGGAAATGACTGCCATGGTTAGTGACAATCACTTTGGAAATACCAAACCTAGCAATAATCTGATTAAACACAAAGTAAGCTGCCGTTTCCCCATTGTCTTTGAAAGTAGGCATTGCCTCTGCCCATTTTGTGAAATAGTCGACAACGACAATGATGTATTTGTGCCCCCTAGCAGAGGCTGGGTTTCATGTCATATAATCGATCCACCACTTCATGAAGGGGCCTACCGAGATGACAGGAAACAAGGGAGCAAGATGTGACCGCATTTTTCTGGTGTAAAGCTGACATGGATGATAGCATTTCACAGCTTCCACACAATCTTTAAAGATGGTGGGCCAGAAATACCCAGCGCGTAGTATCTTCTGGGCCGTTGCTAACCCAGATAAATGATCCCCACATGCTTCGCTATGGGAATCATTTAGGACAATCTCCACTTCCTCATGAGTAAGGCAGTGACGCAAGACGGAATCTACCCCTCGTCGATACAATGTATCTCCTATAATGAGGTAGGTTTTAGCATGAAGACATAACTTGCGTCGGTATTCCCTACAGTAAGCGGTAGGATACTTAAAAGTCTAGAGATATATAAGAATATCTCTGTACCAAGGATCAGAGGTTGATATAAGGAAGATGTGCTCATCTGGGAATGAGTCATCTTGAACCACTACATCTTCTTCCATAGGGAATTCTGCTATAAGCTCGACAAAAACTAAGGACTTTTTGGATTTAGCGGATTGGAAAACCAAGTCAAACTCTTGGAGAATGACTATCCACTTATTGAATTTTCCCCCAAAAATCCATCGGGATAAAACATATTGGAAAGGGTTTACATCCGCCACTACAGTAGTGGTCCTCATTAAGATGTAGTGCCATAAACTCTGTACAGCATAAACAGCCACTAAGGCTAACTTCTTGACGTGAGAGTACTTAAGCTCAAGCCCAACCAGAGCGCGGCTAAGATAATAGACAACATGCTCAATGAGCTTGTTATCCTCCTGAACTAGCACTACCCCAATGGTAGACTCCAACCCGGCCGGATATAATAAAAAATCCCTAGAGTAATCTGGCGGGTGTAATAAAGGAGCCGACAACAAGGATTTCTTTAATGCCTTGAACATGAGTTGTGCAGTTTCATCCCATACAAATGGGGTGTCCTATTTAAGCAGGCGCATGAAACCTTTTTTGATCTTGGCATAATTAATGATAATACGTCGAAGGAAGTTAGACTTTCCTTGTAGACTCTGGAGTTGCCTAAGTGAACGAGGAGGAGGCAGATTTACAATGGCTTCGACTTTTAACAGATCCACCTGTATGCCCCTACTAGAGACAATGAATCCAAGCAATCTACCTGATTCGACGCAGAAAACACACTTGTGGGGATTCAAGCGAATTTTATAGTATCTGCATCTCTCAAAAATCATCCGTAAATGATCTGGATGCTGGATCCTCTTGCGAGAATGAGTAGGCAAATCATCAAGGTAGGGCTCGACAATGGCTTTTATGTCATGAAAAGCAAAGTTCATGGCTTGTTGAAAGGTTTCCCCTGCATTTTTCAATCCAAAGGGCGTTTTTCTATACGCGAATGTACCCCAAGGGCAAATAAAAGTAGTTTTATGTTGGTCTTCCGGTTTAATTTGGATTTGATTGTAGCCGGAGAAACCATCCATAAACGAGAATACCTCACTACCCGCACATGCATCTATGATTTGATCAATAAACGGTGTAGGGTAGTTGTCCTTGGGACAGGCTTTGTTAAGGTCTCGAAAGTCCGTACAAACGCGAATAGTCCCTTGCTTTTTATCAACAGGAACTGGGTTGGACACCCATTCAGTCAAAGCAACGGGATATATAAAACCTGCTTTCAACAGCTTTTCTACCTCTGCCTTCACAGCCGCTGCTTTACATGGGTTCACGGGGCGTAATTTTTGCTGAACCGGCTTAGCATCAGGATAGGTTGGGATCTCATGTTGAACAATAGATGGATCAATACCTGGCATCTCCTCATATGACCAGGCAAAGATATCATGGAATTCCTTGAAAAGGGAAGTATAAATGGCAATCTCCTTCGGAGAGCAGTTTGCACCTATATAGATATTTTCTACGACATCTGGCTTTACAGAGATGTTGATCAGTATAGTAGCGGAAATGTTTGCCATATTCCCCTCGGCAAACACTCCTTCCCTAGGTAAAGGGTTGACAGGTGTATCAACATCATCTGACAGTCTCACATGAAACTCTTGGTTTTCTATCTTGCTTAGCTCTGGAAGGAAATAAGATCGATGATGAAGATCCTCACATATCTTATCACGTGAACACATAGCTTCCAGAATAGCTTCATCTGAAGGTAAAACAATGTCTAAGCAATCTATGGAATGTAAAGAGTTTTCCACCCATGCGGGCATATATACTTCTTCCAGATCATCCGAGACTGTAAGAGGATCTGGAATGGGATCTACAGTGGTTTGGGTAATAGCTTGATACGCCACTTCCACTACAGATAAGGGCATTTTCGGTTCCTGAGGGGTTGGGAGGACCCAAGGATCAGTCCTATCGACCACTGAATCAATGGACTTCCCTACAGTAGTAGAACCGATATAAAGTACTGGAGCTGGAATATCGAATGTTCCCATCAATGATGCATACATTCCAGCCCCCAAGCTCTGTGCAGCAGGTTTGGTCTGATCAACCAATGGCACAGTGGAATCTTTAGACTCTAAGTGGCCTTTACGAGTAAAATCAAGTTGGTCAACAGTGACCACCTTGCCCTCATGTGGAAAAACCACGACACGAAAGACAGCAGATGCAATAGCAAACATTGAATAAGTCCAATTCCTACCCAGAAGCAAATTGCATTCCAATGGAGCATTAATCACTTCGACTTCAACAGAGGCTGCTTTGCCAGCCAACTTAATCTCGAAAGCTGGTAGGATACCATGTGGACAGAAAGACCTTCCATCAAAAGCAGTAAGTAAAGTGGTTGATGGGACCAGCTCTGGGGATCCGAGAGCTTTCCAACAGGCCAGGGACATAACACAAGTAGAGGCTCCCTCATCAACAACTGCTCATCCAATGGTCTTACCACCATGGACAACATCTATTGATAGAGCTACATGATAAGGGAGGCAAATTTTAACATCAGAGAGATTAAATTTCGCTAAGAGACTCGAAGAGTCCATGCTACCTAGAGCTGCTAAGAGGGCATTCCGCTGAGCGAGACAGCTCTGTAGCACCTCCAAAGCTGACATTGCACACGGAGTCTGAGCCAAGTCTTCAACCACTGAGTAGTTAGAAGCGGCTCGGGCATTTGGGTTATGCAAAGTCTTCTTAAAGACACCTTTGGGTATCTCTAGCATTATTTCCGCAGGTTTCTCTATAGTGAGAGGGTTGGAAGATTCAACTACATCTTTACCCTTCTCATCGGTCTCTTTCTCATAGTTCTTGTTCCTGGTTTGTAACAAAGTTTAGGATCTAACCATGTTGATATAATTAGGGTCAGGAGCAGTTTGACTGCCTCCTGCTACGGTAGAAGCTGAAGCAAAATTTTTCCCTTGGGGAAAAAAAATCCTTCAGGACAGCCAACGGTTGAGCTTGTAACAGCTTCTGAGCTTGTCCCATGAAGGGACAAAGATGAGTAAGGTGGTCCCCTTGGCACAACTTACAAGGGAACTTGACTTTCTTCTTTTCCTTTTTGTCCCCATCAGCATTGTTTGCGGGCTTTGGCTTGTTTTGATTTTGATTTCCCTCCCCCTTTTTACCTTTCTTCTTCTTCCCGTCGGGCTGCTGATTGCCCTTCGAAGAGGTTTGTGCAAAAAACATTTGCACTTTGGGAGGAGGGGGCAGCCTTTGCTGCCTCCGCCGTAGACTGTTTGACAGACAATTGGTGAAGTTGTTTTGTTAAAGACTCTACAGTGGGAGAGTTTACGGACCCAACCACACAATCGACATGGGGTCCACGCTTGGGTTTCTTGGCCTCATGTGAAGGCCTTGGTGCCTCAGGGATGATTTCATATAAAATCCCAGACTGTGAATAAATCAAGTCCAACTACTGGGCCCTGAGTATGGCTTCTTCCTCACTAGTCACTCCTGATGTGGAAACATCCTTAGATATATAGGGCAATAAAGATTTAAGGAACCATTCTAATAGAAACTCAGGAGGGATGGTAGCTTTGATAAGGCTCTTTCGCCTCCTCCACTCTTGGATATGATCCGAGATGTGGGTTTCATTGTTTTGTCTAAAGGTGGACAACAAGTCCGTTCTGAAATAGTAATGGACCGGAAGCTGAAAGTGGCTAAGGAAAGCGGTAGCCAAGTCCCAGAAACTGCTAAAGCAGCTCAATGTACCATTTTGCTGCAGTGCCTGTCAAGGTCCTCTGGAACAGCCTCAGTCTCACTGAATCTTCATTCAATGAGTTAGAAGAACACCATAGATGGAAGGTGGTGGCATGTGCCCCAGGATCTTCACCAGCCTTACCTTCGAACTTAGGGATGTCCGAGGGAAGTTTGGTGGGAACAGGTGGCCACAAGGGGTCATGCCTCACCGGATCGTTCATCAATTTTGATAAGTCTGGCAAGTTCAAAGTTGCCAGAAAAGGAAGATTTGGCCTAGCCGGTGTACTAGATGTACTAGCTTAGGGATTAAAGGGACTTGCCCCCGATTTCCCATAAGTAAAAGTGGGGTTTCCCCCAGACACCGGTTGTGAAGTGGGAAGGTTGCTTTGGAACGGATTCCATCCGTAAGCCACTGGATTTTGGGTGGGAGGTGCAGTGTAAGTGGTTCGGGCCATCCCCATAGAAGTAGGGGTCTAAAAGACTGTAGCAGGTATCCCTCCACTAAACAAAGAGAAGGGAGAGCTCGTGTATGGGACCGAAATAGGGGTTTGGTAGCTTTTCCCATAAGAGGTGTTGCTGCCAAACTGCACTCCTACATATGAAGGAGGTGGACCTACGTACAGACTGGATGGGGGTATGTGCCCCCCATTCCAAGGGAATCCTTGGACAAAGGCTGAGGATCCCACCGGACCACTGTGGGTAGTGTAAGGGAAGGAATAAGGAATTGTAGGCATACTAGGAATCCTAGTAGCCATATCACTAGACATACTTCCTATGTTCGAGTAAACCGGTGGTTGGACCACCCGGCTTGCTGGAGTTAAGGGTGTGGAAGGTAAACTAGATCTAGGGGTACTAACCGGGGGAGGTAGTACCCCTTCAACCGGAAGGGTTGAGGTGAAAAAAAATGAACTTTCTCCCTCAGAAGACATATCTCTACCTACAGGTACACCTAGCACTGGTGAACTAAAAGACCTAACCTGCATAATCACTGGATTGTTCAAATCAGTCAAGGGGGTATTATAATTTCTTCCAAACTCGTCAGCTTGCAATTCCTCTATCTCGACTGTGTCAAAGTCAAAGCGGTTAGCTATTAATTCCGGTTCACCAAGAACCTCACTTACTCCTACTGGTTCAAAATAACCACCTGTGCTTAATCTCTGCCTTTGGGGTAAAGGTGGAGGTTCCAGTGGTGTGAGAGGAGGAATGTTTCTCAACCTTCTTGACTTTCTAACAAGTTGGTCCTCCAGAATTAAGACTTTAAAAATCACACCCTAAGGCCAACTAAACATAAGTAGATCCACAGAGCATACACTAAAAAGATCCTATAGTCTCAAGCAATCAAAACAGGCTATAAAGATATGCTTTCCCGAAGAAAGCTGATGAACAGTTACTTGGCGTCCTTGAGGGGTTCTTAGGCACAAGCGGAGGAATCACCCAACCGCCCTCCTACACTTTCCACAAGGGTTACCTTCCAATTTTGTTCAAGGTGAACCAGAAATAACCTTCCGATTTACCTGGGTATGAGCCCTAAAAAGACAAGAGACTAAGGCTACCTTGACAATACCTACTATCTGGGGGGACAGTCGTCAGCCGAACTCTTACGCATGGGAAGGGTAGCTGAGCCCGAAAATCTGTCTAGGACAGAATCCCCAGATGCATAAAAGTCATGGGTTACGTTTTGACAAGGATTTAGGGGGTTATCCCCTCTGTCCAAGCCTCCACGCGGCCTAGTGCTTAACTCCCGTTTGAGAGGAGCTTCCCAGATACAGCGGTAGAACCAAGGATTTACCTAATGAATGGTCCACTACGTCTGAGTTTATAATTTGTGGGAATTTTACACTCCCTAGCCCACAAATCTAGCCTAAGCTAGTAGGTGAAAGGCCCTAAAAATAAAAAGTTACTAATAAATTTTAAATTTATGCGTTAATTTTAAGGGCTGTTTTTTACTCAAAGGAAGTGGAAGTGATGGACTGTATGGTGTTTTGAATCAGCAGAAAATAAATGAAAGTAAAAGTGTATTTAAAGGAAACTATCACTATAAAATAAACTTCTTTTCATTTTTTCAAATATGTATTGATGAATTAACAACACTTAATAAGAGAAACTAGCCTATGTTTTTGTATTTTTCTGAGATAATATTTTTTAAACTGAAACAAGCACTACTTTATGCAAAAATTACAATGCAAAAGATTAACTATGTTTTGTTTTTCACTTTAAAAAATGCTCAAAAAAAAGTACTATGCATCTACAATGCACTTCTTGAGTAAACTTGATACTTATGGACTGTATAAAAACTACAAACTGAAGTAAACAGGAAAACAGGACCAAAAGACCAGCAAGAAAAGCAAGCTAGGACCTTAGCTTGGGCGCAAACATTGACACAAAATCAATGCATACTTTAAACAGGTAAGGGCAAACCAATAAATGACAAAAAGTAGACTGGAAAGACAGAGTCTAAGACCCTGATCACTGATCTAGACTCAGGCACTCTCACTAACAACCCAAACAAGCCAAAAAACTTCAAGATGCAAACAGTAAATAAAACAAGTAAAAAAGGACTCAAGGGATTTCAAAAGCACTAAGATGTGATCACCTGAAACATTCAAACAACTCTATAGCATCCTTAAAGAAAATATTCTCAGAAAACAGGACTTGTAACAGGAAAAAGAACAAGCAAACTTTCACACATAAATCCCAGTTTCCAGGAGTACTCGCGACTGTCTAGCAGTGCAAGTCGCGAATGATTCGCGACTGTTCAGTGGAACAACCCGTGAATGCAACTCAATATTCCCGATTATCCAGAAGGACACCTCGCGAATGGGTATAAAAATATCTCAAAAAGAGAGAAAAAAACCCAAGACTTTCAAATGCTGAAGTAATTAAGAAGCAGGATAAAAATCACAAGCAGAATTCAGGCAAACACTGGTCAGGAAAACAGAAAAATACCTAAAGCAGACTAGGCTTCCCCAGTAGAGTCGCCAGTTCTGTTGTATAGGATAATTCACCTAATAACCTAGGTCTGGGGGGTTACCAACATACTCATTACTTGCAGACAGTTTGACTCTAAAAGCACAGAATAGGAAATAGGAAAGTAGAAGGACTTACTTGTATTAAACGAAGGCTGATCCTTGCTATCTTCTCCCTCTCTGATCCACTTCCAAAGTCTCCAGGATAGTTCCTCCTTCATCTGTTAATAAGCACTCTTCCATATACAAGGTAATTCATATATATAGATGCAGGTTAGGCAAATCATATATCATATTGAAATGTAAACATTTACCAATCTACAAGATATGAAACACATATGGAAGAAGTAATATCTTTATTAACAATAATGGAAAGATTTTAGGTTACAACCCAATGTCTGAACAAGGACTCCTCTGTCACCAAAGGACTCTGAGTTTCTCTGCTCCAAATATTTCTGTAGACAATCTACCAGCATAACTTTTCTCTCCAAGTATGACTATCCAACACCTTCCCCAAGGCCTCTATTTATATGGATGAAATGAGGTATTTCTCGAAGGTTAGGGAGGTTGTGGTAGTTAAGAATATTAAGTTAAATGAGTAAACTAATCTTCCATTAGCGTATGGTTTTATGTTTTAATGTTGAGGAAACCATTCGCAGGTCTGTAGTAGAGTAACCCGCGAATGATTCGCGACTATATAGAAGAGCAACCCGTGAATACAAGGATTCGTGACTTGCTGTATAGGAGACTCGCGAATGATGCGCGAGTTGTCAATATAGAGAGTCGCGAATACAACTCAACATGGCAAAATGGCAAAGTAACCAGCTGGGTGTATAGGGAATGTACTTCATCATAAGCCAAGGTATAGTGAACATGGACAACCTCAATCCATAAGTGTCCTTTTGTGTGCCGACATGAGGGATATCAGCACTCGGATGGAGGGGTGCCATTCAGGTGTATAACAGACACCTCTTCTACAAAATCTCCACAAATGAGTTGTGGTCTAGAAAAACATCTAGCCTCTGCTCAGCTTCTACTTGGCACCGGTTATAGGTAATCAGGAGCCTTCTGAAGAATTCTGTGCATGCTCCTTTAGTCTTTCTCACAGCCTTTTTGAATTCCTCGGTTGTGTTTATAACAAACTCTAATAAGTCGTAATCCTGCTAAAGGGCCTATCGATCTTTCGAGGGAAGCTCTGCAGGAGTTTCTTCATTATTTTCCAACCTTGACATTCTTGCTGTCAGGACTTCCAGGACATCCGGAGATCTATCAACAAAATAAGAGGAAGTCTCTAGAATTTCCTCTAATCTGCCGTCTATTTGCAAAACTTTACATCTCTCTTCTTCTATGGCATTCTGTAGCTGAAGCATCTTGGCCTTTTGTGCCAGCGCATGTTCCTTGAAAGGTTGGAGGTTAACCTGCTGCTCTTTTGCTTCCTCTAAAGTGGTTGTTAGTGAAGAGATCTGCTCTTGAAGTTTCATCTCTTGTTCTTGAGCTTGCTTCTCATTTTCCTCCAAGGTGGTTTTTTGCAACTCTAAGTCTTCTATCCTTCCCATCAGCTGTTCTTTCTCCACCCTTAGCTCTTGATACTCTTGCTGCACTCTCTCCAGACACTCTTGTGTAGTTTCCATAGACCTCCTTTCTTCTTGGAGAACTTGCAGTTCATCCTTTGAATACCTCATCTCTTTTTGCATGTCCTCATATTTTCTCTTCAACTTACTGTTTTCTTCTCTCTCCTTTCTTAATGTGTCTTTCAGCTGAGAAGAAGACTTCTTGGATTGCTCTAGATCTGACATTCATTTGTCTACATTATCCTTCGAAGCGTGGATCAATGGATCTCCTGATCTAATGGTGAATCTGGGATCTCGGTCTGTCCCATATACAACGATTGTATCCTTCATCATCTTCCCAAATAGACCTCCTGTTTCGACCTTCTTTTCAGTTCTCTTCACTATCCTCTTTCTTTCCTTGTCATAGAAGACAGTATTAAAATCAGGGATTTCTTCCCCTGTCTTCTGTTCAAAAGGGATCAGTTTAAGTGTGGGGACCATAGATTGTCGAGGTGCGCTAATAGTAGGTACTTCTGGGTCCTGAACCTCGGGGTTCTCCACATCCTAGTTTTGAGTGTCAGCTGTGTCAGAGGCTGACTATTCTGTCACTGTCTGGGTCAGCTTCATCCTATCTGCTTCCTGTTTCTGAAGCTCTTCATCAAACTTCCTTTTCCTTTCTTCTTCTTCATTTCTCGCATCTTCTTCTACCTTTCTAGCCGCTTCTTGGACAACTCTTCTTTTCTCTTCCTCTTCTCCCTGCAGCCACCCTGCAGCTTCTTGGGCCAACCTTTGGGCTTCCTCATTTCTTTTCCTGGCTTCTTCATCAGATTTTGCTTGTTCATCCTGCCCCTTCCCACCTTTGGTGGAGATCTTCTTTTTGAACATTTTCCTCAAGGCTGTTATATTCAATGCACTGCGGAAGATAGACTCTTCTCTATCCCAATGATGAGTGTATTCAAAATGAACATTTGCCTCTTTGCAGTGTTCAGCTACTTTGTTGCAGGAGTCATTTCTATGGAAGGGCATCTCACCAAAATGAAACCTTTTCAACTCTTCTACAAACTCATCTGCTTTCTTCACTCTGGTAAACTTATAACTTCCTAACTTGAAAGGCAAAGGGGGATAGGAAGCCTTCTTATGTTCAAACAAAAAGCTTCCTATGCCATCCAGGAAGACTTGCCTAACCTCCTCTTTATGAATGATGTAGTCTGTGGCATATTTGGGTAATAGGGAGGGTGCTCTAGAGCCTCCAAACATTCTGAAGTAGAGGCCATCCTTAGTCATGTAATAATCTGCATATTCTTCAATTACTTGCAATTCCTCTTCTGACATGCAGTCACATTCCTTCAGAAATATGAGAGCATACAATGGCATGATGAAATGTTCACAGAACTCCTGGTAATGACTGTGGTACTTGTGTGTCCACAGTGGATTGTATGCAAAATAAACAGGCATTCTCTCCCTGTCCCAGATGCACCTTATGCTGGGGAAAGCTTGATTGCACAGTATACAATCAATGAGTATGGAACTCATGTAAAATTCTAACCTGTTTTGGAACACTCCTCCCAAAGCTGAGGCCATACAGGCTGAAATACTGTTTGATACTATGTTGTCCTAGTTGAAAATGGTCCCCTGGGTAGCAACATAAAAAATAATTGGCATCCACTCCAATTTGAAGCTCTTGCCATGAGCTATCCCAAAAATCTTGTTAAGCATTAAGGCAATGAACATGTATGGGGCCCTTAAGCTTGCTGTGTCATACTCTCCCATAGGCCTGGGTCTGAAATGTCTTCCAGGAAACATCATTCTTTCGAGGGTCTCAACAAGGTCCATTCTGATGTTTTTCAACCAATCGTCAGACAAAAATATTTGTGCTTCTGGCAAGTGGTAAACCAGGGCTACATATCCTGGGCTATAGGCAGCATAGCCTTGTTTGTCAACATTCTCCAGGATCATAGTGGTTACATCTGCCTGGGGAAGAATCCAACCAATCACTTGAGAGCATGGGAAGAGCTTTGGTCTTGTGGCAATCTTCATTAGTGAAGATCTCTCTATATTGGCGTATATTCCTTCTTCCTCCAAGCCCATATCAGGCACCTCTCGGCATGTGATCAAGCTGTATATCTATCCCCACTGGTACTCAGGCTCTACACCAGATATGCACTTGGTGTCCTGATAAGTGTATTTGGTTTTGGTGACAACTTCCACATCGAGATCCTCTTTGACCATAGGGGCCTTTTTCTTTTGTCGCTTCGACATTTTGAGTTCAGAATCTTCCTGTCATATATGAAATTATAATCATTAGGCCATTTCCAGCTAAGTTGCAAACATTGAGACAACAATGTGCAGTGTTTCACTTCATCTATGTTTACATGACAGAAATTAGTTAAATGAAGCAAATATGTGCAAGCTAACATTGCTATCTAATACCAAAACAGTTCTATCAACAAATCTCGAGCGGGGAAACAAAATCTACATTAAAGTGAAGAAACATTGGGATCTCTGTGGACGCCATGATCATCACACTGCATTGGATAACAAGGGGAACTTATGCAAGTTTTCAATGGTGTTCCTTCAGGATGAACACTATCTGTGCAACCTTTATTGTCTGTCTACCGTTACGCGATGATATACAATCCCCCAATCGTCTCGGGTTCGAAACCGACTGCGAACCGAGTCGCTTGAAACAGCGCGACTTTGGATTGGAGGATACGGGTAACACGAAAGGGGGAAACCAGTCCAAGCATTGCAGGGAGGCCATGAAAACTCTTCCCAAACAGCCTATCCTCAAACAGGGCAGACTGGTGCAAACAACGTAACAGCCGTCTGCACCAATCTCCCAACCACTAAGCGCAGGGTCGAGACACATAACGGCTGTGGGGGGGAAACTACCCTGTGGGCCAAAAGACGCCCCCACTGACAATTACTCTACAAGAACCCCATTATATATGCATGTAAACTACGGGGTCAAGGAAAACCGGCCGTTAAAAATAAAAAAAAATCCTAATCGTGGAAAAAACAACAAAACGCTTCAAACGGAACGGGATAATGCAACTTAGAGCCTACCTGGAACTGCTGCGTAACTGGCGGGAAGAGGAATGTCAAGATTTCACAGTTGAGCCACCTAGAAACATGGGTACACCGACAACGGGGGACCGGGCGAGCTTGAGCAAACGACAGCACACGATAATGACAGTTCACGATAGTCCTAATAGTAATAGAATAATAAAACTTGACCCCATATATATATATGGTCAACCATAAGTGGTGGGGAAATATTGGACGACGAAAACCTAAGGATCGGAGGTCACAAGAATAATTCCTTCCGCAACATCGGGTGGCAAAACCACTAAGCTAACCATCGAGACACTCGCATCAAAGCTCGCAAGACTAATCGTCGAAGCGATAGCGGAATCAGGAGCCGCAACGACGGAATCATAAAGGACAAGCATTCCGTAATAGGCAAGGTCTAAATCAGAGGAGAAATCAACTAAAAAGATCGGAAAGCTAGTGTTTTCTGCAGCCGTAACGACGGAAGCCCAAGACTTAAGGAGCGGCGAAAACAACAATGTGGTGTCTGAAAAGCCAAAGCGATGATTGGGAGACTTCGCAATCTACCATCCACAATTGTGGAGAATGAAGTAACAAGATGTTCCGATGCGAAACCAAAAATCAGCAGAATAAGACAAAAGCATCGGAGAAGAATAACGAAGCTAAAGCTGATTATTTCTCCCCAATGGCAGGGGCGCAAGTAAATAAACTGCCAATTCAAACACTTGAAAACGCATTCAAAGGCAATGATAAATTTAAACAAGTGGTGGATCAATTCAAGCATTAGAAAAAGTCTTTCTGAAGGATCATTAGGTCAAATCAAATAAGAAAATCAAACCGATATAAGCAAAAGGAGGGTCCCAAAATTTTTTGAATTTTGGGAAAATGTTGCAGTAGCAACACTTTCATACATTTTTTTATTATCTCTAAATCAAAATCACTCACTTTCTCAATGTCCATATACTAATTATAGTAGCCAAGTTGTAAGTCACCTAAAGTCTTTATGTGAAAATAAGGTCTACAAATAGTTGTCTCAACATAAAAAGAAGGTCTACAAATAGTTGTCTCAAAATCATGAATATTTACATTGAATTTTTGACTTTCTAATTATGCATTGCTTGTCTAATAGCTAGAGAATCCTCCAATTCATTTACTTCAAATAAACCAACAAATTTAGGATGGGGATTTAAAGTATGTAGGTATTTCACCTCCTTATTAACCTATCTCTATTAGAATAATTGTTATAGTTTTTTATACATTTTACAACTCTAGTAATGGTTGATCATGAGCAAATTCCTTGAAACTACCATAATGGTGGTCCAACTTTTTGATATAAGTATGAATTTATATGTAAATTTGTGCCAGATGACTCCACTCCTATGGCAAGTATTCAAGGATTATAGTTATGTATAGTTATGTTGGAGAGGTCCATTGAATACCCATTTCTGGTTTTGCCTATGTGAAATTGCAATACATTACCATGCTTAATTATTGTAATCTTGCATAAGTTTCTCCATCTTCTTCTTTGTGCTTATTATCTTAGATAACAAAGTCTTCTTCCGAGTTTCCAACATAAGAATAAAAAATCAACTTAAAACCATTACCTATATCAAGTCGAGTTGTACTTATGGTTAACAACATTTCAAACATTATACATATAACACATTCCAAACATTATACATATAACACGTGCTTGGACTCACACCATACATAGAACAAGAATTTGATCCATCCTCATTGCATGTTGAAATTTGTACATTAGATGCATCATAAGCCTTGACATCTAGTGGCTCTTCTTCTCGAGCAGGTTCAATTTTATTATGCTCCTTATATATGCACTCGTTAAATATTGTAGTGATATTATTAATGAGTTTATTCCTTAATTTTCCATAGTTGGTTTCCATGATATATCTATAAATGATGATTTTGGTTTAGTTGGTTGGCTAGAGTGGCTAATTTTTTATTGTAAACCTTGGCTCTTAAATTTAAAATATGTTTTTTCCAAGTAAAACAATATTAAAAATCAAAATATTTGATACCAAATTTTAGGATCTTAGTATTCACGAAAAAATATAATTCTGAAATAATAAAAATATGCACCATTTGAATGTGATTAGACTAGCAGAGATCCAAATCTTAGGTTCTATCAAGCCTCGAGAGGGATAAAATCTTTGGAGGTGCATACCTCTTCTTAAGTATTGCACTCAAGTATCATCTTAGTATTAATATTTAATACTATTTATGGCCGGCATGTAATATTTCATATTATTTTTTATTTTGTTAAGAAATAACATTACAACATCTCACCATACATGGTTTTAAAACCATGTGCAAATCCCTCTTAAAACCAGGGGTTGTTTAGGAGGCATTGCACATGGTCTTAAAACCATTTGCAACAACCTCCTAAACCATGTACAATAAAACCATGGGTTCTTTACGAGGTTAAAACCATGTGCACGACCAACATTTTTTTTGTGGATAATTCATTTTTTATTTTGTATTATTTTTGTTAAGTAGGAACATTACAACATCTCCCCCATATTGTGTTGTTTTTTTAACCGACATTATTTTTGGCCAATAATTAATTTTTTTATTTTTTATTGTTTTGTTAGGTAGGAACATCACAACATCTCCCTCCCATATTAGGTTGTTTTTGTGGCCGACATTTATTTTGGAGGATAATTAAAAAAAATTATATTTTATGGCCAACATTTTCAAGAGTAACGTTACAAAAGTTAAAAGATCTCCCCTATACTGGGCTGTAGAGTGCCTCTCGGCGCAATAATTATGCCACTTATAGGCTCCTTGACCACTCCAAGGGTGATATATTTTTATGATGATTATTAATGTCCACTCAAACCAACTTTGGTCTTTCGGATCTTAAGAAGAAAAATACTTGGTTTACTTTAAAATCTTGTTCCTATGCTCAAAAAGCTTTCCGAGAAACTCTCCAAGCTCACTATAGTTTTGGCAAGTTAGGAGGTTATAAATGTTTATATTGTAGCAAATACTATGAAACTCAGACCTGTTGTGGGTGTAAGCAAGGCACTCTAAGAGAAAGTTATTTTCATCCTCAATGCTCATAGACTCACACATGTATACAACCAATTGTACTAAAATAATGCTTGATACTTTTTTTATATTGAACATGTATACATATAAATATAATCCAATATGTGCTTATTTTTATTTGAATCATCATACCTTTAAGTTATAAATATTTTTTAATAATTTTTTTATTCCTTATAAATGTTTATTATTTGTATTGCACTCAATTATCAGCTTAGTATTAATATTTAATACTATTTATGGCTGGCATGTAATATTTCATATTATTTTTTATTTTGTTAAGAAATAACATTACAACATCTCCCCATACATGGTTTTAAAACCATGTGCAAATCCCTCTTATAACCAGGGGTTGTTTAGGAGGCCTTGCACATGGTCTTAAAACCATTTGCAACAACCTCCTAAACCATGTACAATAAAACCATGGGTTCTTTAGGAGGCATTGCACATGGTTTTAAAAAACCATGTGCACAATCAACATTTTTTTTGTGGATAATTCATTTTTTATTTTGTATTATTTTTGTTAAGTAGGAACATTACAACATCTCCCCCATATTATGTTGTTTTTTTAACCAACATTATTTTTGGCCAATAATTAATTTTTTTATTTTTTATTTTTTTGTTAGGTAGGAACATTACAACATCTCCCCTCATATTAGGTTGTCTTTGTGGCCGACATTTATTTTGGAGGATAATTAAAAAAAATTATGTTTTATGGCTGACATTTTCAAGAGTAACGTTACAAACGTTACAAGATCTCCCTCATACAGGGATGTAGAGCGCCTCTCGATGCAATAATTATGCCACTTATAGGCTCCTTGACCACTTCAAGGGTGATATATTTTTATGATGATGATTAATGTCCACTCAGACCAACTTTGGTTTGTTGGATCTTAAGAAGAAAAATACTTGGCTTACTTTAAAATCTTGTTCATGTGCTCAAAAAGCTTTCCAAGAAGCTTTCCAAGCTCACTATAGTTTTGGCAAGTTAGGAGGTTAGAAATGTCTATATTGTAGCAAATACTATGAAGCTCAGACCCGATGTGGGTGTAAGCAAGGCACCCTAAGAGAAAATGATTTTCATCCTCAATGCTCATAGACTCACACATGTATACAACCAATTGTACTAAAATAATGCTTGACACTTTTTTTTATATTGAACATGTATACATATAAATATAATCCAATATGTGCTTATTTTTATTTGAATCATCATACCTTTAAGTTATAAATATTTTTTAATAATTTTTTAATTCCTTATAAATGTTTATTATTATATTATGTTTATTATTTGTATTGCACTCAACTATCAGCTTAGTATTAATATTTAATACTATTTATGGCCGGCATGTAATATTTCATATTATTTTTTATTTTGTTAAGAAATAACATTACAACATCTCCCCATACATGGTTTTAAAACCATGTGCAAATCCCTCTTAAAACCAAGGGTTGTTTAGGAGGCCTTGCACATGGTCTTAAAACCATTTGCAACAACCTCCTAAACCATGTACAATAAAACCATGTGTTCTTTAGGAGGCCTTGCACATGGTTTTAAGAAACCATGTGCACAACCAACATTTTTTTGTGGATAATTCATTTTTTATTTTGTATTATTTTTGTTAAGTAGGAACATTACAACATCTCCCCCATATTGTGTTGTTATTTTTACTGACATTATTTTTGGCCGATAATTAATTTTTTTATTTTTTGTTGTTTTGTTAGGTAGGAACATTACAACATCTCCCCCCATATTAGGTTGTTTTTGTGGCTGACATTTATTTTGGAGGATAATTAAAAAAATTATTTTTATGGCCTACATTTTCAAGAGTAACATTACAAATGTTACAAGATCTCCCCCATACTGGGCTGTAGAGCGCCTCTCGGCACAATAATTATGCCACTTATAGGCTCCTTGACCACTTTAAGGTTGATATATTTTTATGATGATGATTAATGTCCACTCAGACCAACTTTAGGAAAAATACTTGGTTTACTTTAAAATCTTGTTCCTGTGCTCAAAAAGCTTTCTAAGAAGCTTTCCAAGCTCACTATAGTTTTGGCAAGTTAGGAGGTTATAAATGTTTATATTGTAGAAAATACTATGAAACTCAAATTTGATGTGGGTGTAAGCAAGGCACTCTAAGAGAAAATGATTTTCATCCTCAATGCTCATAGACTCACACATGTATACAACCAATTGTACTAAAATAATGCTTGACACGTTTTTTATATTGAACATGTATACATATAAATATAATCCAATATGTGCTTATTTTTATTTGAATCATCATACCTTTAAGTTATAAATATTTTTTAATAATTTATTTATTCTTTATAAATGTTTATTATTATATTATGTTTATTAATATGTTTTAATAATTTATTATTATATTATGTTTATTAATATTTTTTAATAATTTATTATTATATTATGTTTATTATTTGTATTTCATTATTAGTATATTTGTACATAATTAACATCGTCTCAATTGTTTGTGGTCTTAAAAACAAAAAAAATTGCTGAGAAAATTTAGCCCATGGGCTAATTTTTTTATCTTTTTTCTTAAAAATTGATTTCTCAATTTCCAGTTTTAATCAATTTCCATTTTTTCTAAATTGATTCATCCAAATGCAACAGGATAAGTATTTTAACTCTAAAAATCACCAACATTGTCTAGAAACTATATAAAATACTTAGAAATTTAAATATTTTTAGAAAAATATCACTCAATGTTTTATGATTGGAAATTAAAGAATTAGTAAGATTTGCCAAGGTTTCTACAGTTTAATAAAATTATGGATCCTTAAAAATTTCCCTAGGATTAAATTTGTGGATAAAGTCATTTGTGATGTGATTGATGTGGATTTTTGTGGTCTATTTCTTAGGAGGCCCCACTATAATGATCGGAAATCCAATTGTGGTGAATTAAAAAACACGTATATGTTGCATAAAGATAACAAAAATAATCTCATATACAATACACTTATATCCCAAATAATTTTGTTCCTTTGGTTAACAAACAATCTTTGACCTTCACCGACAAAACTACATAGAGAAATATAATTCAATGCTAGCTATGTTATATAAAGTCCATTCAACAATTTGCAAGGACTCTTTTACACCTCCTCTCCTCATTGGCATCAACTACTTGGAGACACAAGCTGAGGAAGAATGAAATACCCATATTTTACCCTAGAATATAAATTTCTATGTAGTGATCAAGTGGCTAAAAAAAGAAAAAAATTGTCTAATATCACCAAATATATTGTTATTACGTAAATTGATAATTAATATAAAAACCCTAGAAACTACAATGAAGAGGGATGAAAAGGAGATGAGGGGCTATGATTAGAGAAGTGGGGGACGTGAAAAGGGGTTAAGGGGAGAGGTCCTTATTGAGTTATTAACCTAAGCCTTTGTCCTTAATTTTAAAACTTAGCTAGTGATATATCCAATGTCCCAAACCCATGGTTATGAGGTTTTATTTAATTAACCTTTATGTAGTATTTTTACTAAATGTGGGGATTAAAAGGAAAAATGTGGCCTCCCCATGAGGATTGTTTATGTATTTGTAACTTTAGAAGATATTCTGATGTATATTATCATTGTATGTTGTTTTACCCCCATTGGAGATGTGTTTTCCTCCTTTAGGGATGTCATTATTGTGTATAGACCTTGAGGTACAACCTCCATTGTAATTTGAGGCATTATCCCCCAGCGTAACATCATGTAAAGTATTTTTGGAGTCTCTCTAGGAGAATTTGGCCTTGTTAGGGTAATAGGCCAGCCCTAGCCATGTAATAGGTCAGTCACTTTAAAGGTATAAATAGGAAGGTGCCCTCCCTCATTTATACACACCTCACACTCACTCAAGTTTGTATGGGAGATAGAGAGAGAGATAAGGAGGGGAGATAGATAGATGTTGAATACTTCTTATTACTGGGTTTGTTCATCTTACGATACAGTCTTTGTGACTATACTATTCTAAGGAAGTTTGTGGGGTTTTATCCTTATGGATTCCCGCGTGAAAATATTTGTGTCTTGTGTATATGTTCTATCTTATGCATCTTGTTTTAATTGTTATTCTTTTAGATAAATATCCTAACTAAGTTAATAATATATAGAAAAACTAACATGGTATCAGAGCCTCTATGAAAGTAGACACTCTGCAACAACGAAAACTAGGGATTCCTAGTTCAAGGTCTTCTCTTCACATATAATCAATAAAAGAGGGCTAGGTTAACTCTCATCGATAGGGCACATATTTTGGTGGAAGCAGTTTCATATTTGAAGAAGTTTCAATTTTGACCCTGTCACTAGTGCAAAGAGAAACTAGGGAAACAAGTTTCATAGGATTCCCACATCATTCTTCATAAAAGGACCTTACTGAGCAACTTGCCTCAAGGAGATGCATCTTCCTATCCAAACAGAATTCCCAAAATCCAAGTTTGGAAAATTAGGGTTTCTCTAACAAACCCTAGGTCAACAAGCTTTAGAACTAGGTCGAACACCTGAAATTAGTAAGATGTAAATATTTGTTATTTCCATTTGAGGTTCTCATTTGAAAATATGACTCACCATACTCCTCTTGAGGAGAATCTTGGAGGGGATGATAACTTTGAAGCATGAAAGTAAAAAATCTCCTTGATCCTTGAAGAGAATGATTTGGACCAACAAATTAGTGGAGAAGTTCTAGAACTAGAGGGACATGAGGAAAAGGATACTCATAATAAGAAATTGGTTAAATCCAAGAGAATCATTACATATTCAATCAAGGATCACCTCATTCCCCATGTGTCATCATTCAATACACTGAAGGAAGTATTTGATGATTTGACAAAGATGTTTTAAGGAAATAACATCAACCAGAAGATGACTATGAGGAACCAGTTGAAGAATGTGAAGATACATAACTTAGAGACTATACAGTCCCACTTCAGAAGGGTTGTTGAAGTCAAGGAACAACTTGAATCAGTTCAAGAGAATGTCAAAGAAGGAGAAATTGTGATGACTACCTTGAATGGTCTTCCTAGATCATGGTAGTCATTCATTCAAGAAATCCATACAAGAAGGAAGCTAATCTATTTCATCCAACTCCAAAAAGAATGCACACAAGAAGAAGATCGACTCGTAACAAGAGAAGAGAAGAAGGGATAAATTGAATATCTAGCTCTCATAGTTCACACCATGAAGAACTACAAGAAGAAGGAGAAGAATTAGAACCATCATCACAACAAGAAGAATGATAAGAAAAAAAAGAAGATGAAAAGATATCTTTCCAATGTTTGATGCTACACTTGTGATGAAAAGGGACACTTTGCAAGAGACTATCCCGTCATGAAAAATAGACACCATGCTCATGTTGCTGAAGATGATGAACCAACAAAAAAAGATCCAATGGAGAGAAGGATGATTTAGATAAAGAGTATGTGCTAATATCAACACTTATTGGAACTATCTCACCTGGGAGCAATGATTAGCGTGTGGATAGTGGGGAAATAAAATTGGTATCATCCACATAATGTTTCCATTATTTGGGTTTTAATTGATTTCTCCCCTCAAAATACCATTAGGAGAATAGTGAATTTGACCAAAGACCCAATTGAACCAATAATGCATAAAGTAATGTATTGAATACCTTGTTCCCACGACAAGGTCTGTATCGATCAAACTCGTAGATCAATGAAGATCAGGTTTAAGGAACACAATGCAGATCTAAAGTTTAACATAATTCAAAAATATTCTACAGCAGAGCAATCCTCTAAAACCAGCCGCCATATCTGCTTAGAGAATGCCAATATCATTGCAAGAGATGGTCATTATGGCAGAAGAAAAGTGATTGAATCCCTCAAAATCAAATTACATCCAAAAAATCTAAATAGATATAAGGGTTTAAAACTTAATGCTAATTGGAAACCCCTCCTGTACATGCTTAAAAAATACTCATAAAAACTATAACATTATCCATTATATACTTGTATTCTTCACCATCACTAACATAAGTGTTATGGTGTCCTGGAAAGTATAAATGGATATCGAGACCTTTTCTATTTTATGAGGATATTACACATTCTACATTCTGATATCCTAATGATGGTCCCAATGGTGGATCTAAATGCGTAGAGAATTTCAATACTGAACACAGAGTTCCACTTATTATAATATTTTTCCCGCATATAATGTTTAATTTGGACTATAGTTGTTTTATATTAAATTGAATTAGAAGTGATGTAATCTTTATTTTCAATATTTAAATTTAATAAAATTATTATATGAGTTGGAAATGCCAAGGGACCAATGAGGGTGCATAAGGAGATAAGGATGGCTCTATGAGGTGTCAACCAACAAGGAACTTGAAGAAAAGCAACATAACACAAGAAAGTGGTAGTAAAGAAAAAAACATGGAAAGCAACAGTAAAATTAGGAAAGTTTTGAAAAGAAGGAAATCATAGGAAAATAAGACAAAGAAGGAGTTTCCAAAATCAACAAATCCAACTAAAGAAAATGCAAGAAGTAAAGAAAGAAACACCAAAAGCTGCAAGTCCTAATTTGATCAAGGATGGCGCATTGGCCGAGGATAGTGGGCCACATGAAAAGGAAGATATTTAATGAATTCAAATTTATTATAAAAAGGGATGTGGTGTAGCACATTCATATCTTTTCTCGGTTGAGTTATTGATTTGAGAATATTTGAATCTTTTCAGGACTTGGGAGATGTGCCCCTATTTTGCTACCAACTAACTGAGGATTCAACCAGTCATGAGGAGAATGTAATCCAACCTTTATCATTGAGTTTATTGTAGGTGTTTAATGTCATTTTGATATCTGATCTCAAGCTTCGATCTAATTGTTGCTTGAGATATTAAGTATTGAGAATAAGAAATCACTTCTAGAGTAGTCTTCTATCTTCTCTTCTTCTCAAAATTTTTGATGTCATGTGGCTCCTAACAAGACAATAAATTATTGTAATTTTTAGTTGTTAAGATAGCTATGGATTTTCAGTATTTCCAGATCCAATACACTTCTAGTTAGTGTGCTTTTGATCCAACCAATTCGATCTCTATGTTATCCAATTTCTTATGTGATTTTCTTGTTGGAGGTGGAAAATTTGAGAAATTATTCCCTATGCATATTGGATGCTTCTCTAATCATCCCATGATATGTAATTTCTTATATTTTGAATGATAATCATAGTCATATGTTTCCTTGCTGCATATTACATATTAATCTTTCATATGATATTGTTCCTATGCTCTTTTTAATGTATAAATTGGCTAGTTTTTAGAAGTGAGTTAGTAATATGATATCTATGCATCCAATTTCCTTTTTGTATTCATATATAGTGGAGAAAAATTCAAACCCAAACCCATCCTTAATTTTGATTTTTGGAAGGGTTATAGGTTGTTTGGATTGATTTGTAAATTAACTAGTTGAGATGTCCAATGTTGTGCATGTAATGACTTTCTCCCAAAGTCTAAAGAAACTCTAATTCATGAATATGAGCATTCCTGTAGTTGGGTTGGGATTTTAATTATAGTAATATACTTCTATATTTCACCAAAATCAGTGGACCAACCACCTAATTCATGGGTTCATTACCATAGATTCTTTGGCTTTGCCAAAGGGTCGACCCATGTCTGACGTGCTCTTGAATGTGCATATTTCGAGGTAGATTCTAAGTCTAACATCTATATCATTTCCATTTCTATTATAATTATACACTTTACCTCTATATTGATTAGGAATTTTTTGGAAGGTTTTGGGGAGTGTTTGGGGTCGATACAAAATTCCCTAGTTAAAACTAGTCGAGTTTTATCTTTTGCATCTAGTGTGCCAAAATCATTATTTTGTACATTACATTGGTATCGTATCAATTTCCTCTAATCTTGTGGAAAATAAAATATCATTTGACTAAATATTACCAATCACATATTCAAAGTTGCAGAATTAGGATTGTACCAGTAGCAGTTGAAGAAGGATTTGAGAAGTATGAAGAAGAAGAGGTGATCTATGTTGATGGAGGGCTTCAAATGTACAGAAATGAGGATGGTGAATTTTGCAACCAAATGTACAATGAATAACAATTGGATGAACCACCAAAGTCTATATAAAAATAGGACTTAAAAAAGAAGACAATAGGAAGTAAAATATTCCCTTGTCATTATTGAGAGTATCTTTCTTTTAGGGAAGAGATACATGAGGCCATTTCTTTTAAAGATTATTTTCATTGAAACTATGAATTTTATCCTAGGGATGTAGATGAGGAATCATTGAATAGTAACAAATCAATTTATTCTACCACTCCAATTAAATAAGAAGGATAAGGAATTGGAAGCGAAGCTTCATTAGATGTCATTGTTTCAACCATAAATAATATTTTGGATCTTCTTCAAGGGGAGATTCTGAGGATATTGATCCTAAAGAAACCAAGGATCAAGGTGCATAAATTTAACTTGAAGGAGAAATATATAAAAAAAAAAGTTTCTTATGAAATCCAAGAGGATAATGATGACGGAATTCCTATCTCTTCCCAGTCACATCAGGGTGTGGAGCAGAGCGAATAATTGGTGGTAGATTCAAGTCCGCTTGTGGACCACATAGAGAAAGAGCATGATTGCATCAATCCAATCCATCAAGAGGTGAAATTGAAATAGAGAGGTATGATAAAATTTCCAATTTGTATAGTATACATACTCCTTTGTGTGTCCATGAGGAAGCATCCATTTCAAATGGAAATGATATGGAGAAAGAATCTTTTGATTATGGTATTCGAAATGTAAGCATTAAACATAGTTCCATGCCAATGTAGGAAGACAATAAAAGGGTTGAAGTAGTAGATACGATCTCACATGAGTTGTATGAATATCCATGTCAAGTACCATTGTGCGAATTAGAGAGATAACTCTTAGTCACTGAAGAGAAGATGTTGAAAGTGTTTGCTAGATAAGATGGTTAACAAAAACTTATTGAAGATATTCTGTGGAAGACTTAGTTGCAGGAAATACAAAGAGGAAATGTTGAAAGTGTCACTAGTGTTAAATTTTACATCATAAAATAAGCATTTGAAGAGATGAAATAAACCTACTTGCAACTATTCAGGGATTGAGATCTTGCACTCAAGCATGTTGAATACAAGGAAAGGGAGGTAGAGAAGCAATGCATGGATTTGGGAGGATCACATCCTTCATCTTGCACCACTACCAATCAAGCATACATGGTTGGTAACACATATGTTATGATGGAGGATCCATGTGAGGCTTGGACATGAGGAAAAATCATAATTTCAAGTGTTCAAGGAGAGAGCTATCATGGGGGATGTTGGACATACATTTTATTTGATGCAGCAAGATCATGAGATTCCCTTAATGGTGAATAACATTTCTCTAAATGAGGTAGATTATCACATTTCATATGTAATAATGATCCAAAGTATTTATTCATCCATGGAATGGGTGGATAGATACATAGAAACAATGAAAACTCAATGGTGTTCAATACTTGGTCACATTGGTAAGGATTCTTTTTTCTTAGAATATGATGAATTTTTTTGTTTAACTAACATTGTCTTACCATGTGAGCTAAAACAAGGGTACATATTGCAATCCTTGGATACTTTTAGCACAAATGCATCCAAGGATTGGGTGTTAATTTATATGGAAGGATGGGAACCACCATCATCTTGCATGTATAAATGGTGGATGCTACCAAGAAAGTAGTCAATTGGCACAAGAAGAGATCCAAGCATTGTTGGATCTAATGGTATATATTTTAAAAAGAATGGGAAGTGATGGAAATCCAATATGGCCATGGGATCCTGGTATCTTTTGGAAGGACAAGTTTCTCCATGTGACCGAAACACTGAGAAGATTGCAGCATAAACAATGGGATCTTGGAGGACATGCTAGATTTGATTTCCAACAGTCTATCCATGAAGATCATTGTATTGGTTTCCTAGATGGGAAATCATGTGATGGATGGAATCATTATTTCCTTGCATGGTGGATTGTGACTATTCTAAAGAATCTTTGTGTTGAAACTATGCAGTGTAGATATGGGAGTAGAAGACACTTCCCAATTCTCAGGTTTATCTGGGTCCCTGGGATCATCTTTGGATTCTATGATTCCAACTAGAGAATTCACACCATTTAATGGGGGACATAGATACCTCTCAAGAGGAATGAGATGCATGAGGTTAAGTACCTTCCCAAAATCGATATCCACCTTGGCCATCATCATAATATTCGTATGAATAAATATGTTATGCAGAAGACAACTCCTTCAATGCGACTATTTGGGATCCACATGCATGAGCATTAGTTTGGCTACTATACCTGTGGCTTCACCATATTACATGAGAAAATCATGCAATAAGATGATTGGTAAGATTGTATTGGTTCATATGATTACATTTTGGTTCATGGTAGGGTGTTGGAGAATCACTCTCTTAGTTTGGAAGTTGTATCATGTACTTGGGTAGAGCAGTAATTTTATAACAAATTGTTTGAACATGGATTCGAAATAATTGAGATAACATATCTTAATTTTAGGATGGAGCACATTATATTGGGTTCCCATGTGAAGGGAATTCAACCTATCATTGTTTGGTCCAATTTCATGTATGTTAACAAGTTCGATAATGGTGCACCATGTAGATATTTATTCCAATCCATAACATATGTGGATTCCCATGTAAGGAAAATAGTACTTGGTGGGATGAAAACTCTAAAACTATTTTTCAAAGGGATGATGGAAGTGATGGGAGTTGGTTCAATGATCACTTCACTTAGTTGTGTTCCATCAATGGTTCTTAGAGATGATGTTTCTAAGGAAGGAATGGAAGAGGGTTTGTTGCATAATGTTCACCTTGGTTTCTTGAAGATTCATAGATGGGTGAGTGAGAGGATTTCATGGAAATGCCGCAATTGAAGGATTGAAGTAAGTAAGACATTTAATCCCATTCCAACAATATGAAATGGAGTATATTCATCTTCTACACTTCCTGCCACATCAAGAGAAAAATTGAGTTAAAAAAAAGTGTGAAATATTTGCTTTGATATTTTTTTATAACCTTTTGGTGCCTCATAGTTATGTTTTAGGTATATAATTAAAGTATCCCTTATATACAAACTTGAAATGGGGTGTTTAAATCATGTTCATGTACATGTTTATAGCGAAGGATGACCAATGAAAGTTTGAAAAAGGGCCATCTTTGATGGAGATGTGATTTGTATGGTTATGAAGCATGCTTGCAAAAGTCTGTTCATCATCCATATTTTCATTTCCTTCAGGATAAGTAGATTTTAGGAGGGGAGGACAACAATGTTCCCATTCTAATAGAACCATGGAGAAACCCTCTAACCTATTTAGTCCCTTGGATTTAGGATAAAAATTAAATAAATTGACTAGGAATAAAATTGGACTATAGTTGTTTTGTATTAAATTAAATTAGAAGTGATGTAAAATTTATTTTGAATATTTAATTTTATTAAAATTATTATATTATTTGGAAATGAAAAAGGACCCATAAGGAAGCATAAGGATATAAGGGTGGATATATGTGTTGTCAACCAACAAGGAATCTTGAATAACATGTGATGTACCCAAATAGGAATATAGGAACAACAAATCAAAAGGATAGGGAAGACACCAATCTAAGGATGGAAAACAAATGATGCAATGGCTAAAAATTACTTTGCACAACATATTGGGACTATTTATGTTTTGAAATAAGATAATGATGAATTCTACTCCAAGGACACCTAGGTACACCAACATATGCAAACTAGATCCTCTACTTGATACTTTCTGAGGCTAAGGGTAAGGTGGTCTTTTTGAATTTGTAAGGTTTGGGGAATATTAGAAATGATTGTAGAGGATATGTAATATGTTTTTATAGATTATGTAAAATATAAAACCAGAATCATAGAATTGGAGGGGTTTGGGAGCGGTTTGGAGGGACTTGAAGGAGAATTGGGAGATTGGGACTGCAATGGGGTCACTGCATAGGGTAACTATTTTGAAATGGATGGAATGGGTATCTGTGAGGGTCCAATATATATATATATATGTATATGTGTGTGTGTGTGTGTGTGTGTGTGTGTATTTTATAGAGTCTCATGATTCTACAGAAAATCATAGACTGTGAATTGGATCTCCTCACAGGAAGATATGGTTGTTCTATGAAAACGAGTCAAAATTGACTAGTTAAATAGAAAATTTATGGGAAAGGAAATGGAGGGGATGGATTCCAATGGGTAGGAAAAGGTTTATGAAAAGTATGGTTATAGGTGTCATGTTTTAATTTGTAGGGATACTATGTAACTGATTATTATTCAACATGGGAATATTTGAGTGAGTTTAGGGTCTCAAAACACCTACGGAAGAGAAAACATTGAAGGATTTCCAAATGGGGCAAGGAGCTTACAAATTTTTAAGAGAAGGGAATAAATATGACCAGAAATATGTTAATTGGATGCTTCATGCATCGAACAGACCATTAGTTACACATTCCATAGTATACTGAGCTAATTTTCCAAATATATCAATAATGGCACAATAATGGACATAAGAAGCGAAAGAAAGACATATAATGGAATATGGAGCATTATTATAATATCAAAATATCATACATCATATTTGTTGTATAAAATGTATAAATAGTAGAAAATAGAGAGGATTTACGACAAAGAAGAGAGAATACATGTTCCAAGGAAGTGTAGATCCCCCTGCATACAAAATATGGATCCAATATCTGACTGGTTAACACTAAAAGTGTTCACCTAGCTCTCCATGGTCAAAACCATATACATACATCATATTCCCACCATATTTCCCATACTTTGGAGCTTCAAAATTGTAATTCCATAAAAAATGGTCCAAAACATCATTATTCCTTCCCAAAATGAAGGGATGATGAGCATTTATTATGGTTTACCCTCACTCTCTCCCAAAAAGGGTTAAAAACCCTTAAAATGAGTAAAAAAAAAATAAAAAAGAGAAAAGCTCAGAAACCACAGATAAATACCATGGGTCATCACCTTGGGTCAAAAAACCTTAGGAACATACTATAAGTACATTGTGAAGGTCTCTCCCAAAACACTTTTACCTTTTAATTCACTTATGGTTATGCCGAGCCAATTTTTCTCTCAGGTATATCACATACTTTCCTCCATCATTCCCCTTGCCATGCCATTTCCTAAAGTGTACATTGAGATTTCTCTATACCCACTTTGGATCCATCCCCCATTTAACAACTGTCCATGGAGAGAACTAGAGAACCAACTCGTGGAGTTGTGGAACCACTTCCGAGGATGGCTACGGTGGCCCATTTTGTAGGAAAAAGGTATATTGTCTTTGTTTTATGCAGTAGTTAGTTTATGTATTAAAAAATCCCTAAAAATATTTTTTATCATTGTTGCTCGTGTTGTTTAGTTTTTTTCGTTATTCCATTGAACTCTTCCTTATGATCTAGATAAGCTAAGGTTGGTGCATCTGCATGTAGCCGGGGAGAAATACCCACTATATGACTCAATAACTCCACCAATCACATGAAAATGGTAGTGTGGAACTTAGCACCAGGAACACCTAATTTTGTATGTAGAAGATGTATGAAATGCATAAGGTCACACTAATCTCATTGTATGACCAATGACAGTAAAGGGTGTGATCATAGAATCTTGAACATCAGTATTGGAGAAAAAAATAGAAAGAATCTAATTGAATCATAATGAAAGGAACTAAATTCTCCTGTCTAGTTCACCAATGCCTTGTTTACTTAGATGCATAAGGGGGAGATCACCCAACTGTTGTCAAGGGGAGCATCACCCAAGACTAGGTATAACTAAGATTCCCATCCAAATAAGCAATATCTAAAATGCATGACTTTTCCATTCATATTTACCTCCTTTTATACTTGAAAAGTATCCAATACCATGGGATAATGAAAACCATGTTCTATCATCACCATTTTCCAACACCATGGAAAAAATGCTATGGAACACCCAAAACCATGCACTGGGTAATTATTGCTCCACTAACTTCAAGATGGGTCCCTCTAACCATTTTGACTTTCATAAATTCATCCTCTAACTTCCTTAACCATTTCCTTATGCACCCTTTGATCCAATTAATCAATAATGAATTAGCCAAATTTCTTCAGTTGGATGTAATCATTATTTTGTCTAATTTCTCCATTAATCTAGAATAATATTTTCCTTAGCCAATAATTATAATTTTTTATATTTAATAATATTACTGGATAAGTATCTAATTTAATCCCAATTAAATTATTTTATCCTCCATAAATTCAAATTGGGACTTCTAGTGTTCACATTTCCCATTAANCATCATGAATGCACATGGAAAGTGTGTTATCCATCTGTATCTCTGAAATCCCCAACTACACCTTGAGAATCATCTTCTCAAAGCATAGCTCCATATGCTCCACCATCAACCATGTACTTAATGTCAATAATAAGTACAAATGATACCAGGATCCCAAATGATCTTAAGAAATAAAAGGTTCCAAACACATCCTCTCATGCAATGCGTAAGAGTCATATGCAATCTTGCAGTACACCCTACAAGAAAATCATAAATCCATCCAACATAATGTCTCCTATGAAGGAAACTCTCCCAATGTGATGAAAAAATGGATCCATAAAGAGAGGCTTGCTCCATCAATCCAATGACCCAACCATTGCTCCAAGTGAGATGAATAGAATTGAATAATATACTAGGGTGCCACTGCTTGCGCACATTTCTAGTGCACATCACCATCAAGAGGAAATCTACATGCCTTAGGATTCCAGGGTCCTAGTGCTTGTGCACTCTATCAATAAGTAATTCTAATACAATAAAAAAATACCAAGTGTGGGAGGAAAAATATCCTCCAATACAAATCATCAAAGAGTGGAATGCCATGATCTCGTAACTAGTGCATTCCATCAATACATAGAGAAATACAAGAAATACATCATGAGGAGAGATGCCAAGATCTCGAGTTCTACTGTAACACCTCGGTTTTGACCCTGTTTGCATTAAAATGTATATGATGTATATATTGTAATTAATCATAGTGTGGAGATAAAGGAAAAATACCCACCATCGATTTATCGTTTTATGTTTCGGCAATTAAAATCGTTGCCGATGGTATTTCATGCTAGTCAGCGCGTTATAATTTTGGACATCATGTAAATATGCAATTTAATTAAAATACCCACAACCAACTATGTAAATGCAACATTAGAGAGATGGGGGAATGATTTCCTAAGGATAGGGAGTGGGGGGGGGATATTCAAACCTTTGGGCCAATGGGGAAAATCCAAATGTCAAAGGGAGAACCCATCAAACTATCAACTGCCCATTTTTTCTTTTGTGATCAATCATTTAATTCTGTTAGAAATTGGTTGGGTTAGTTATTGCATGAGAATGGGCAAGGTATGGGAGTCGGAAATTCAAATTTGGGGAAGTACCCATTTTTGGGAAAATGATTTTTGACTTATGGGGCAAGTTATTTCCCAAAAATGCTTCCCATTCCCTTATGCATTCATGTTGTTGTCTTCCCCACATTTTTGGAGCTCCTGGGAATTCTCCATGGATGGTTTTGCAATGTTCTTCATTTTTCCCATGGATGGGAAGTATTTTTGTTGTCATTTAGTGGTTGGGATCTTTGCTAGGCATTTTTGTGTTGTTTCTACATTCCCACGGTTGGGAATTTCATGTTTTCTATGTTGCAAAACCAATGGAGGAAAAATCCATGAATTTAGGGACCGAGGGAGTCGTTTTTGCCACGTGAAGCCATGGAGCATTTCTAGAAATCGAATTTCTCTCCCAGTGTCATTTTTCCCCATCTGCAAATCCATTTTTTGCTCCCAAGTCATTTTTCCTCAGTCCAGAATTTTGTATCTTACTATGTGTGAATGTTTTGCTTTTATCCAAATTGGTTGGGAGTGGAATTGGGTCTGAACTAGCTTTATAAACCTAGTGTATGAAGGAACCTCACATGCATATCTAGAGGGGTTGGTTTTCTTCTTTTCACACCCTGAATAGCACTAGAATGGAAGGCATAGTCTGACTGTGTAGCAGAGAAGGGGATGCTTCCTTGTGTTGGCTGTGTATATGTTTAGAAGTCAAGAAAGATCTAGTGCAGGTGTCCATAGCTTGATATTGAGCTCACTACCTTATAAATTCATCCTTCCACCTCCCTAGTAGCCTGATAAACCCAACCATGTTTGGCTTGGATGATTTTTGATATACCTTTGGCTATGTGTGAGCCTGCTAGTGTTCCCTTATTCCTTGTGGGAATCATGCCCAAGTCGAGGGTGGCATTGTTGCTGAGAGATTGATGAGCACAGTGGCCTATGGTTGGGTGGAATTTTGCAACGACATAGCTGGTTGCGAGACTAGCTTCTTCCAAGATAAGTATTCTTGTGTTTAAATATCTACACTGTATGTGTTTATGAATTAATATGAACATGTTAAATGCTTGAATGGAATGTGTTTTTCTTTTGCTGTATGATAATAATTTATGAATCTATGTATGTTTTCATTTCATCGTATTTTATATTACGTTCATGGGGATTAGATTTCCTAGTCTTGATAAATTATAGTCGCGTCCTCTCTCTAGTAGAGGGGTGGGGACGTGACATCTACTATGCATTATCCCATACATCATAATAAAAAAGGTAGATACATTATCATGAAACATAGTGAAATGATACAAAGATATTCCACTCCAAATGAGGATCCAATGTCCAATAATGTTTCAAGAAAGAATAGGATGTATCAAGATGTCTCATCATGTGTTCTCTGATCCAAGCATTGGATGAAGAATATCCATAAATCAAAGAAAGAGCCTCCAAGTCGCTCAAAGAAGTGCATCCATGAATATAAGTGACATCAAAAAGTAACAATGGATGTAAATTATTCTCAAAAATAAATTATGCACGTAACATAGGATCATTATGAAGGGTAGGAGTCTTATACTCCTCATGTGGCACCAACATAGAAAATAAAAAACCCTTCACTCAAACTTCATTAGGATGAAAAATGAAACAATTAACAATGTGGGATGAAGTATAATGGACAACTCTATGAAACCATTATCCACCAAATATGTGCATGCATCAACTCCATCAAGGGATATTCCCATACTAAGGAGATATTTGGACTCTTCAATGGAGAGAGGAATCAATCCTAGAGAGAAATTTTCTTAAATTTAGAAAGTGATATGTGTTTGTATCTCGTCAAGATCATCCATAGTATCCTCAAGAACATATGAATTAGAATCTACCTCATGATCCACCATCTCATGAGGTTCCTCCATGTAATCAAGAATGCAATCAACCATGTGAGAGTAGGAGGAACAATGTGATCTTGGAAACTTCTCATGAAGCTGTTGTTATACTATGAAACGACGCTTCTTTGTCTGAGTAATGACATCAAATATGTCGTTACACAAAAGGACATCAAGGATTGAAGTAACAATAATCATATAATATGGTTTAGATACTGATACACCGTGATCAATCTATCATTAACCATTTTTTCTCTTGAACTCATCATGTATTCATGAATTTCCTTTGAGAAAATCGTGCACCATTCACGGTCTTCCGTGTACAACCTGGTTATTATCAAAATTCATGAGTTTCCTTAAGGAAACATGCAATTCATTCACGAGATGATGCATATGAACCCATAGATTCCATTAATAATTCTTAAAAAAAAAAATATGATTAACTAGGGGCAGTTGGGATTGGTTTGGCAACTTCCCCAACTTCCCCAACCATCATAATCCTTGAATTCCATCTTGACAAGAACATATAAAAAGAGGGAAAGGGTATGAGGAAATGGGACCAAATTTGAAGGAAACGTTATGGTAGAGGATTCCATTAAGGAAAGGAGCAAGAGGACTCCGTTCTTGGTTTGCAAAGGAGCTTGGTTAGACAAGAGGCTATGTAATGTTTCCATATCTCTGTTAATAAAGAATGTTTTTCCTTGGATCAATGTATAGATGTATGATTCTAATGTTTTTATTATTGATCTAGGTTTTCATTTGGTTTAATGCAATCATTATATGTTCATATCTCATCTTGTATAAAAATAGAAGATACTTTGAGTAATGCCACATCTTTGTTGTAGGTACTGAATATTGGAAGCAAAAAAGCATTGGAGAATAAGAAGAATGATAGGATCAACTATCTGAAACAAGGTACACATTCGCTTTCTCCCATTCTCTGATCTATGCTTGTGAAACCCTATTTTTCTGCAAGTAGAACACTTTGTGAGTTGGTGGCCTCTAAACCTCCATCCATAAGGTAGATTATCCCTAGAAATAGAATTAATGAATCGGATGGAGAGTCTATTTTGTTTTGGGGTCTCTTAAGTTGAAATAATTTTCCAATTCTTTGTCTTTCTTGGTCCTGCTTAAGGTTTGCAAAGATCTATTTTCAGTCTATCTATTTGAACCCTTGCTGCATTAGGTGCCCTTTTTTATTTTTTTTTGAATTTTTTTTTAGGAATTCGTGGGTTTCATATACTTACAGTTGTGTTTTTCTATAGAATTTGTGGGTTTTCTGAAGTACAGTCATGAGTGGTATGCTGGACTGTCACTACACAGTTGCATTTTCCTGTAGATAGATGTCTAGAAGCTTAGGTGTTTTTTTCTCTAATTTTTCTTTGGATGTCTAGTTGTGTATGGGCATCATCTTGAAGGTTCATTGGTCTATGATTTGTTGCAAGTATTTATTGGTTTTCTTTTGTAATTGTTGCTTTGGATAAGTTATATTGAGTGTGTGTTTAAGGATTTTAGGTCTCCCTTCTTGGCACTTTTGGTTGGAGAATCAGTAGTTTCATAGATTTTAACCTCTGCTAATGCTTGCTTCTATTTGTTTTCAGATTTATTAAGCAATTTACCTATTTCTACTTCTCCCAAACTTTTGAACAACTCCATTTTTGAAACTAGTATAGTTAATTTCAAGTAGGGCATTTGTTATAGCGGATTTCACCACACTAGGTGAATCACAAATTGTATGGCCTTCCCCTGTCTCGCTGCAGACTGATTAGCCCCTATGGACCACTTTTTGTCTTTTGATGTGTCCTTGATCATCCCTAAAAACATAAGAAAAGTGATATACGCATCTTTTTCCCTGATAAAAGTGTACATACGCGGATATTCCCTCTATAGTCGCGTACATCAGGATGTATGAATAATCCAAATCCTTTTGGAGCGTTCCTTGACTTGGATCTGACTCATATGACTTCTGGCCTTCCATATGCCTTGAGATCGCATGGATTTGACCTTCTAGATTGGTGGCATCCACTATATGCTACCTCCTTGATCGTGCCAGTGTTCATGAGATTTCATCTCTTGTGATTTGTTCCAGTATATGTCAGACATTTCCAGCCACTATGGAGATCTTGATCTATTGTATATCTTCAGCCTTTGTGGAGATCATGGTCCTTTGTATATCTTCCTCATGGAGATCCTGATCTATGTATATTGTACGTGGCGATGACCACATATGTGTTTCATGCCTATTCATGGCCATTGTACTTTTATGTATCCAGGACTGCTATATGTATTCGCAGTTATATGCAGAGTTGTATTATGGTATTATGCTGATTGGGTGGCTGGTATTCCATTTGGGTACCTTCATCACTTCACTTCTGGGATGGACTTATAATGTATTTCGGCCATCGTATAACCCCTCTGATCTCATACATTAGGGGGCATCTGTTATAGCATATTTCACCACACTAGGTAAATCACACATTGTATGGCCTTCCCCTGTCCCGCTGCAGACTCATTAGCCCCTATGGACCACTTTTTGTCTTTTGATGTGTCCTTGATCATCCCTAAAAAATAAGAAAAGTGATATACGTGTATTTTTCCCCGATAACCACGTACATACGTGGATATTCCCCTTATAGTCGCGTACATCAGGATGTATGAATAACCCAAATCCTTTTGGAGCATTCCTTGACTTGGATCCGACTCATATGACTCCTGGCCTTCCATATTCCTTGAGATCACACGGATTTGACCTTTGAGTATCCCTTTGAAAAGCTATATAAGGAACCCCTTGAGACATTGAAAGCATAAGAGAGAATTGAGACTAACGAAACTATAGTCCATTGTTGCCAGAACTTATGCTTGAGTCTGCATCCCTTTGTCCCTTGGAGCACTGTTGTGTTCTTCCCAAGCTTTCCTTTTGCTAGTAAGCTTGCTATCGGAGTGATGGAGGATTGAGGTGGTGGAGGCCCAAGTGGGGGATTCAGTTTCTCCAGTTCGCAGATGTGTCGTCAGAGGTTGTCACTTGTAATATATTATTCATATTAATAGAAATATCTTTTCCTGTCCAGTAATGTGTATTTGAATGAATATTGTATCCATTGGAATATGTCAAATTCTTTTACATTATTGATTATATATGCTAGAATAGATCTAACACCATGAAATATAGTATGCTTGTATTGTTTACTTGTTTTTGAGGAAGTATTCTATCAATTCAAGCTGAAGATTGGAAAGCTCAACGGGGATCTACTTCAACCGTCTGGAATAAGGTACGAGGTTTGATCCTTTAGTGTTAGACATTTTATTTCTATTGCATATTGGGAAAAATTGATTTCTGGAGTCTAGCTGTCTGTTGTGGTACCCCAAGCCATAGGAATTTCTCTCCGTAACAACATTGCCAATATTTGCAAAGTCTTTAGAGTTTGTACTTGTGAGGTTTGTTTTGAATTCTTGCTAATACATATGTTCATAGCTCTAACTTATATATATGCATAAGTTGCATTTTTCACTTTCATTTTTGTAAATTACAAAAACAAAGCATTTTAGGTGCATGTTTAGTCTTAGGTAGGCACATTGTACATTGCTTTGAATTTTTCAAAACAAAGAGAAAAACTTCTTTTGTTTGATTTGCAAAGTTTAGTACTTAGAGTTTCATTAGTTTTTGAAAAATGAAAAGAGAAAATGAAATGGAAATGTTAATTTAAATCAATTTACACCATATTTTTTTCTTTATAGTCAAGTCAAAAACATCATAAGTTGCACAGTCACCACCTTGGGTAAGAAGAAGCGCTAAAAAGAACGATAATATTTAAAATTAATTAGCAACAATTTTTCTTTTTAGGGGTATCGCCAACTAGCTTAGCCTAGAGTTCTAGATTAGGGCTATCTATAACTATCTAGAACTTTTTAAATTTAGAAATAGTGGCCTATCACTTAGGAAATGCATTCACGTAGTGTTATCCCTAAAGTCGAACCTAGACTATAGGGGTTCAAGCTTAAATAAATCTTTAAAAAAAATATAATTCAATGGAATCAAGATAAAAATTGGGCTGGTATGTAATCAAAGATATAAGGAAATCATATAACCATTAAAAATATGTACAACATAAAATAGAATACAAAATTCAATATCAAAGAAACTACGAGCATGAATTTATGAAGTGAGACTGACTCTGTCATTAAAAGTTTAAAAGATAACTGTATTTCACCATAAGAATCATGTAATGGGATTTAATAGACCATATATAGGATAAATCACAAAAAATACAATTCATAAGATACAAAGTCAACTCATAATCATAATCATATCAAAGCAGAACCTGTATTGAAGATGCAGAGCATTTCATGTCGTACAACATATCATCAAAATTGGATTTCCATAACTCCAATTGCCACCCCCTGCCATCTCTAGCTATTATCCTTATATACAAAACCTCTCAATTTCTAAGATAACTATCAGATCCTATTTCTATGGATCAAATTCTTTCAAAAATAGCAAAGTCGATCTTCTTTGGCTTAAACTCCGAAACCAATATTTTCTAGCTGTCACGATATTTCTTGAATGAATAACATTACTTTGCCACCAATCTCTATCCACAACCATCCTCTTGATAAATGATGAAAATCGATAGTGGTTGTCGGGGAAAGAGAGATATCTTTTGAAAAGTAGGAACAAAATGAATCATTTCATCATCATCATCTGCCACTCGGATCCTTCAAAAGCATTCCGCACCATACCAAGTTTTAATCCTCTATAGTGCAGAACAAGACAAACTGTCATCTACAAATCTTGTTTCAACATGTCTTCAAAAACTTCTGGGTGATTCTTCAATTCTTTTAATGGCAAGGTAGAATACCTTTCACCAAATTCCTTATGTACAAAATCAAGATGAATATATAAACCAAAAGCATATATTTTTAGCGATTTAACTTGAAACTGCTTTTCTCCAAGAACCAATATCAACAAGCACCTAGGAAATTGGAGTTGTGTTGCTTCTCCACAACCATGACTTGAAAGAGATGTAGGATATTTTATTCTAGTCCTGGGATCTGTTACATCAACCTTTAGAAAACCATCTTTCCTCATAGAAAAGCAAAGCTTATCCCATTCTTCATGACCCTGAACTTCATAGTGACTTCGTAAAGATTCATGCATTTCTTTCTTAAATTTCTGACTTGTATTATTAACTGGAATTTGACGATTTGCCATCATGTCACCTGCATGTGGGCACCCTTCATGGAGTTTCAGAACTCTCTCCACTGGAATTCCTTCTATTTTCAACAAATTAGTCGTGCCAGTTGTTGCAACAATTGGGAAACCAAGTTCAATGAATCCATTTGCAATTGCTGGGAGGCTTGGTTTGGTGAAATCATTTAAACTTAAAAACACTATGCCTGTAAGAGGCAATTTTTGATTTGCTACAATTTGTGCCTTGGAAAATGCCATAGGAAATTTAAAGTCTATGCCGATCACTTCTCCAGCACTTTGCATTTCAGGACCAAGAACCATATCACATCCTTGAAACTTTTCAAATGGAAGGACTGCTTCCTTGACAGATACATGACTATGTAAAATCGATGTCTTGAAGAGATTTTCTTGACATAAAAAGGGCAGCATACTTTGCTAAAGGATGACCAATTTCCTTAGAGACAAAAGGAAATGTTTGTGATGCCCTAGGATTTGCTTCACATTCACCGTGTATTGGTTCAAAGCCCATGACGAAAAGGCAAATGCATGCAACAGATTTATCCATAAGCCACATGGCAACTCCAATACATGGAAGCATCAACAAACTTGTTACTGCACTGATCAGAAGTGATGCCGAGTCTAAACCTATGCCCATATTATCCAAAAGGACCTCTACACCTTCCTCTTCAAGAATTTGAGGTGTATAATATAGAACTCCATTTATACCAGCAAACTACTCAAGAATTTGGATTCCTATTCCTACAATCAAAGCATGCCTAACCCCTCCTTCAAATAGATCAGTCCAATCAGGACCTTTGATGACCGTTTCAGAAGGATGTAGCATGGAAGGTCCTACTGGATGTTCTTGCAATAGCTCTTTGCCATACAGTGCCGGTTGACTAACTAAGGTTGCTTCCTAGATGGGTTCCATCTCACCTGGAGCATTTACACTTTGACATCATAGAAGCCCGGTGAGATTGGATGCCACTTTCTTGATGTAGATACATTCTTTTGAAACTTCCCTCCTCAGGTCTTGCTTCTCTTCCCTCTAGTCATGTCCAGTGCCAAGCCAACTCTATATAGGATGTTTGAAATAGAGTTTTGTACAAAGTATGCACGTGAGAACGCTGCCTAGTCCCACCTCCCACTGGCGTGTCTAGAAAGTAGAGGACTTTTGATATTTTCATAAAGATCACTTGTAGCATCATCTAAACCATAACCCTCACCTGCATTACCTCTTTGAACACTTTCTACGTCCCACTAATCGTTATTTCCATCATCTTGACATTCTAACAAATTTGTAATAGATAAGAAACCTTCAACGTCTAGGAGCTCCCGCAACTATAAAAGGAACCATATATCAATATAGCACAACTCATGAATCTCTTATGTGCTCATACCTCTTTTCATGGCTGCATAAAGTGCATATATTCGATTTGGACCAGGAACTCTTAAGCCATATTTTGAATTTCTTCATTTGTAGCTAAAACTTAGATGAAATCATTTTGTGTGCTGCTAGAAATTTATAAATTTTGTTGGAGAAAATCTAATGATAACATCTAGCTTTGTCTGGGGATGGCATGCTCCCTATGAGCTGCCAAGACCAAGTAGACCAAGTGCCTTTCCATTTCATTGGTTTGGAGTCTTCATCACAAATCTCTGCTAGTTAAAAAGCTTGAAAATGAACTATTGACTGAATCTTTAAACTATTTTGCAAATTGAAATAATCCTCTCACAACAATCTGATCGCACTGTACAAACTTAAGGAAATTCTTGAAGCATGAAGCTTATTTATTTACAGCTCCCATTCTAATCATCTACTTTCTTTTGATTAGGTAAAATCATGTTTCCAATGAATCCATACAAATATTTGAGTAACTGGTAAAACTTTTGATCTAGAGATGATGAATAAAGGAGCCCATGGAATATCAAAATTCATTTCAAAAGAAGGAAAAATCCAACCTCCATTGGACAAAAACAATTTGACATTTGAGCTGCTCAAAGACTCCATATAATCAGCAAATGGATCGATGAAGCTATAAGGAAATACCTCTTGTTGAAGACCAAAATATCTCTGTATATCCTCTTCATCATAATGGCTGCCACTTTCAGCTACCTGTAAATCTAAACATGGCTACAGCTTGATTTTTTTGCTAATCATAGGTTGTTTAATATTTTCTGTGGATTCAGGATAATTGATTTTCACACAATGTTGTTCCTTATCAAAATTTGATTCATAGTTGTTATACATCCATTGACTACTCCTCAAATCAACAAAAGGTGATGTAGGGATCTGCTCTTTTTCATCTGAATACTCATCATAGATTGGCATATCATTAGAGTGAATCAGTTGATACTGATCCCAATCTAGAACTTCAATGTCTTCATCATAAAATGGGGCATTCTGATCGATTTCTAAAGATAAATATTTATGTTCTATGATGCTATCATCAACTTTAATATTAGAATTTTGAAAAATTTCTTGTTGTAAAACAGAATTAGAGGAAGATAATAGATCTTCTTCCTTCTTCATAGCATAACCACCAGCTTCATCTTTACTATTGGAAGAATCTGCTACTAAACCTTAGATATATAATGCATATCCCCTACAACAATGCTAAAAAAGACACTCATCTGGGTAAATCCTCTTACAATATGAATAAAAGGATTCATGAAAATCTTTCAAAGAGGAAATACTAGAAGCAGAAAGAGTTCTATACCATTGTCTCGTACAACCCTCTAATGAATACATAAACTTTTTCATCAATACATCTTCATGATGTATACTCAATTGATCCATGTATTGATGAAATTTAATTACATGATGTGTCAGATTGTCCTCTTCCTTTTCTCGGAATCGCGGAAGAAAATCTCCCCATTCATCCATGATAGGTACTGTATTTGGAAATCCAGGAACATCTTAGAAATTGAGCGGAGCAAATCTCTGTGCCAACATAGTATTAAAACGTTTTGACATTTTGGAATTGTAAAATCGCCTCTGGATTCTTCAAACATGGAGTCGTCTGGTGAATAAATCTGTAGTCAAACTAGTGTCCTTCTCCTGTCCACCATTAAGAGCTGGATATAATCGTTGTCATTCTTTCCCGGGGAAGATATCTTCACTCCTCCGTCCCCGATGATGGTGCCAGAAGATGTTATCCCTAAAGTTGAACCTAGACTACAGGGGTTCAAGCTTAAAGAAATATTGTTTCAAAAATATAATTCAATGAAATCAAGATAAAAATTGGGCTGGTATGTAATCAAAGATATAAGGAAATCATATAACCATTAAAAATCAGTACAACATAAAATATAATACAAAATTCAATATCAAAGAAACTACGAGCACGAATTTATGAAATGAGACTGACTCTATCATTAAAAGTTTAAAAGATAACTGTATTTCACCATAAGAATCATGTAATGGGATTTAATTGATCATATATAGGATAAATCACAAAAAATACAATTCATAAGATACAAAGTCAACTCATAATCATAATCATATCAAAGTAGAACCTGTATTGAAGATGCAGAACATTTCATGTCATATAGCATATAATCAAAATTGGATTTCCATAACTCCGATTGCCACCCACCTGCCATCTCTAGCTATTATCCTTATATACAAAACCTCTCAATTTCTAAGATAGCTATCAGATCCTATTTCTATGGATCGAATTCTTTCAAAATTAGCAAAGTCGATCTTCTTTGGCTTAAACTCCAGAACCAATATTTTCCAGCTGTCCCAATATTTCCTGAATGAATAACATTACACTGCCACCAATCTTTCTCCACAACCATCCTCCTGATAAACGATGAAAATCGATAGTGGTTCTCGGGAAAAGAGAGATATGATTTGAAAAGTAGGAACCAAATGCAATCATTTCATCATCATCATCTGCCACTCGGATCCTTCAAAATCATTATGCACCATACCAAGTTTTAATCCTCTATAGTGCACCACAAGACAAACTGTCATCTGCAAATCCTGTTTCAACATGTCTTCAAAAAAGTTTGGGTGATTCTTCAATTATTCTAATGGCAAGGTAGAATACCTTTCACCAAATTTCTTACGTACAGAATCAAGCTGAACATATAAACCAAAACCATATATTTTTAGCGATTTAACTTTGTAACTGCTTTGCTCCAAGAACCAATACCAACAAGCACCTGGGAAATTGGACTTGTGTTTCTGCTCCAAAACCATGACTAGCAAGAGTTGTAGGATATTTTATTCTAGTCTTGGGCTCTGTTACATCGAATCTGAGAAAACCATCTTTCCTCACAAAAAAGCAAAGCATATCACATTCTTCACGACCTTGAACTTCACAGTGACTTCGTAAAGATTCATGCATTTCTTTCTTAAATTTCTGACTTGTATCATTAACTAGAATTTGACCATTTTCCATCATGTCACCTGCATGTGGGCGTCCTTCATGGAGTTTCAGAACTCTCTCCATTGGAATTCCTTCCATTTTCAACAAATTAGCTGTGCCAGTTGTTGCAACAATTGTGAAACCAAGTTCAATGAATCCGTTTGCAATTGTTGGGAGGCTTGGTTTGGTGAAATAATTTAAACTTAAAAACACTGTGCCTGTAAGAGACAGTTTTTGATTTGCTGCAATTTGTGCCTTGGAAAATGCCATAGGATAAAGTCTATGCCAATCACTTCTCTAGCACTTTGCATTTCAGGACTAAGAACCATATCACATCCTTGAAACTTTTCAAATGGAAGGACTGCTTCCTTGACAGATACATGACTATGTAAAACCGATGTCTTGAAGAGATTTTCTTGACATAAAAAGGGCAGCATACTTTGCTAAAGGATGACCAATTGCCTTAGAGACAAAAAGAACTGTTCATGATGCCCTAGGATTTTCTTAATATTCACCATGTATTGGTCCGAGGCCCATGATGAAAAGGAAAATGTATGCAACATATTTATCCATAAGCCACATGGAAACTCCAATACATGGAAGCATCAACAAACTTGTTACTACACTGATAAGAAGTGATGCCGAGTCTGACCCTATGCCCATATTAGCCAGAAGGACCTCTACACTTGCCTCTTCAAGAATTTGAGGTGTATAATATAGAACTCCATTTATACCAGCAAACTACTCAAGAATTTGGATTCCTATTCCTACAATCAAAGCACACCTAACCACTCCTTCAAAGAGATCAGTCCAATTAGGACCTTTGACATCCGTTTCAGAACGATGTACCATGGCAGGTCCTACTGGATGTTCTTGCAACAACTCTTTGCCATACAGTGTCGATTGACTAACTAAGGCTGTTGCTTGGATGGGTTCCATCTCACCTGGATCATTTACACTTTGACATCATAGAAGCTCGATGAGATTGGATGCCACTTTCTTGATGTAGATAGATTCTTTTGAAAATTCCCTCCTCAAGTCTTGCTTCTCTTCCCTCTGGTCCTGTCCAATGCCAAGCCAACTCTAAATACGATGTTTGAAAAAGATTTTTGTACAGAGTCTACATGTGAGAGCACTGCCTAGTCGCACCTCCCACTCGCGTGTCTAGAAAGTAGAGGACTGTTGAGATTTTCATCAAGATCACTTGTAGCATGATCTGAACCATAACCCTCACCTGCATTACCTCTTTGAACACTTTCTATGTCCCATTGATCGTTCTTTCCATTATTTTTCCATTCTGATAGCTTTGTAATAGATAGGAAACCTTCAACGTCTAGGAGCTCCCACAACTGTAAAAGGAACCATCTATCAATATAGCATAACTCATGAATATCTTTTGTGCTCATACCTCTTTTCATGGTTGCATAAAGTGCATTTATTCGATTTGGAATAGGAAATATTAAGCCATATTTTGAATTTATTCATCTGTAGCTGAAACTTACATGAAACCATTCTGTGTGCTGCCAAAAATTTATAAATTTTGTTGGAGAAAATATGATGACAACACGTAGGAAGGTAAACTAAAAAGCTCCTCTAACAAAGGATTCAAGCACAAGGACGTGTGTATCTTTAGTTGCAAATATACCTGTACAATACTCAGTGGAGCATAAAACAAGATTGTTGTGCATACAGGGGATCATTCAATACCACCTTTTGGCCCTGTGTGGTGTCGGTAATACTTGAATTTTAGGCGTGTTACGCTTCCCATGCACATCAGTCAGACTGACAACTGTTCTTACAGAATTTTCTTGTATATCTGTTAACCATAGTATCTTGACCTGTGGTTTCTACACAGGTGACAGTGGAAGGATATTTCCAATGTACCTAGGGAAGACATGGGAGGAAACCGCATGCAATAATTTAGGAGGGTGGTCGGTGATTCAAGTACTTGCACCCAAAAAACTTGTATCAAGACCTCAGGTAACTTCTCTTCAGCTCTTCACTGGTATGTTATGGGCCCTCATCATCCTAGACGCTCCTTTGGAAGGCATTTCTTCACCTGCATGGTTGTGGTACTTTAGGAAATATTTAGTGGTGTGATGTTTGGATTTCTTGTGATATAGTATGACCTATTATGTTTGTGAATTAAAAAATTTTAGCTGTGGAGGATCAACATCCTCATATATATAGAAGGATGCATGTGACGTCCCTGACTCTCCGATCGATGAAGAGGACGCTACCAAGCCATTAACCATACGGGAAACCAGCCCCATGAACATGTGCATTCATAAAAATTGAAATGCTTGAACATAAAACATGCTAAGATGCATAATCATTCACATACACAACAGAAGCAAACATACATTCTTTCATTCCACATGTTCATCATAATTTATTAATAGTAAATATGATTGCAGAAGTAAAATAGACAAGATTACTTATCTCATAAATAACTTGTCCCGCAACCAGCTACGTCGCTGCAATGTTCCACCCAACCATAGGCTAGCGTGCTACTTAATCTCTCAGTGACACTGCCACCCCCAAGCTGGGCATGATTCCCAAGGAATAAGGAAGAAGCAAGCTTACACATAGCCAAGGATACAAAAAATACAGCCAAGCCAACACAGTTGGGTTTATCAGGCTATCAACAAGACAACCAAGCCAACACAGTTGGGTTTATCAGGCTATCAACAAGACAACCAAGCCAACACAGTCAGGTTTATCAGGCCATCCAGGAGCTGGGAAAGGATAAATGCTAAGCTGGTGAGCTCATTACAGAGCTAGGGACACCTACACCAGAACTAGACTGACTTCTAAGACACCCACACACACCCAACACAAGGAATCAGTCCCTTCTCTGCTACACAGTCCCTTAGGCCCTGACTTCCCTTCCAGTGCTATTCAGGGGTTGTGGAGAAGAAAGCCAGCCCTCTAGCTCTATCTGTGTGGTTCCCAAACACACCAGGTTTATCAAGCAAACCAAGCCCCCATCCCTACTCCATCACAGTCCGAAGACCAACCATTGCATACACGCAGTCACACAAGTGATTCACAGCTTGGGCAAGGAAAAAAACTCCTGATTCATTACTGGCCATATCATGGCCAAAACGACTCCAAGACAACCTACAATAGTCCCAAAATGTAAAACAGACACCACCGGCAATGTGGGGAAACAACAGTCCGTTCTCAATAATGAAGCCACTGGGAAGACTTACACAGATCGCAATGGGGAAGGAAAATCATCCTCCCAACCTGTGCGTGAGATAAATTTACACTAGATCCCAATATATGGATGGAAACACACACAATACCTCTTTGTGGAAAACACGAATGATAGTTAGAACGACTCCTTCTCCTGGCTACGTGAGACCAAAACTGGAAAACATCCTCTGCATGAGACACAGGACATTCTTCCTTGCATGAGAATGAGAAACAATGGAGAATGGCGAGTGGAAAAGTGCAGGAGTGTGCACAGCACCATTGTGGAGAGAGTGGAATGATTGGCGTAGTCATTTCTTTTTCCCCAATGTGAGGTTCGATTCACTGGTGGAGTGTGCGTGTGGGCAAGGACTGATAATCTTGCCACACTCCACTCCTAGAAAAATAACTTCCTCAACTACTTTGTGGAACATTAAAGTGGTAGTTGGATAAGACAAGGTGGTGACACATGACTTTTTCCCCATTGGTTCATGGTTTAACAATCGCCCCCCCCCTATCCTTGGGAAAATCATGCCCTTTTCATTATGGTTGCAATGAGCATAGCTGGTTGGGTTCATTTAATTAAATATGCATATTTACATGATGAAAAAACTTAATATATGCCGTGTACCATGATAGATGCTGTGTACCACGATAGACCATTGACAATGATTCCATTCGCTGAAACATAACACAACTAAATCGATGGTGGGGATTTTTCCTTTAGCTCCACACCATGATTCATTACAATATATACATCATGTACATTTAATGCAACGAGGTCAAAAACAGGGTGTTACAATGCAAGGCCTTCCTCTAGCTTTAGCTGTGGATCCTCCACCGCCACCTAGAAGGTGGAGAATCAACACAAGCTGTTCTTTCAAACTAAATAGTATTAGTGAAATTCCAGGGGAACCTGAACATAGGTATATTCAACATAATCATCTATCAATACATATTGAAGACTTGCAATCCAAAGAGTTTGTAAGGAATTATAACTCACCTCTTACTGATTTGAGAGATCCTATATGTGTCCAAGTAAGTCCTTTCAGTCAACCTAGTATTAGTGTTGCATCAAGTCTTATCATGTCGAATACTGGAGAAGGATTTGGGGATATTTATACCCCTACTTCAGATATGTCATCCAATAGATTATATCCTCCCCATGTGAGTGTGCCACTGCCGAACATACCTAATTCACTAGTAGTATCATTAAATTTTACTCCATCTACTCTTTTATCTCTAAGTAGTAGAGTGGTTATCCCTTCAGTACCCGCGATCCCTACTACCAAATCAGCTAATGTGGTGGTTACTAGAATACCCAGTATACCTTTTACATCCTCTCCCCAATTCAAATTTTTTTAAAACAATCCTAGTGGTTCCACTCCTCTTACCCAAGGGTATCCTTGGCATGAAGGACACATTCATCCATCCTTTCCATATGTAGGCCCAAAACCTACTTTAGCAGGTGTGTATTCTGGAAGCCTGGATCCTTTATCAGGATTAAGTTTTCAAACTTCAAGTCATTTCTCAACCGCAACAATTGGAAGCTCTACTTTTTCATTGTTTGGTGGAAGGTCAATGGCTCTAGTATTGATAACACCTATCTCAAGAAGAACCAGGCCAACTCAATGTTAGAATTTTTGTGTCATTTAGATCATCAAGCAAAGAGTCCAAATTATTGATGCAGTGAATATGAATTAATTATACAAACTGAAAAAATCAAATCTCACAGGAAACATACAAGTATTTCTTAGGGAATTACAATATTATCTTCAATACATAATCCAGTGTTACAATAGTATTACATAGGAAAAGAATTTGAATCATTAGGGATGAATTCAAATCTCCCAACTAGATGTGACTATATCTAACTGAATAGCTAAATAAATATGTCTAAATCACTATCGGGGTCCAAATGGTTAACTCCATATGTCTAATCAAGTCTCACACTCAGTAATAATTAGTTAACTCAATCTAACTAAAGTGGTAGGTGAGGAAAAGTTCCTTATCCACATGCATTCATGTCTAACTAGTGATAACTGAGCTGATTATGATCTAACTAAAAGTAACTGGAAAATAACTAAGCTTAACTAGTTCCAACTCCAACTGACTGAAAATGGTTCGTGTCAGAACTCCTAATGTCTCCTAAAACATAGGGATTAGCCTAAGAGGTGCCTAAACTGATGCATGCAAGTGTCTCTCAGTGGCAATTAGCCTCTATCGGTGTTCCCCAAACTAGAGTAACTGGTACATGTGTCCATATTAGGCCAAGTGGACCCAATAATAATAAAACACTCCTAAGTTAGGAAAATAGTAATCTAATAGATAGTATGGTCAAGGGAGGATTATAAATCCTAACACCCCCCATGAATCCTAGCTTGGGAAACTGTGGGACATGGAAACAAGGCCATAAGTCACCCATACGCAATCTAAAAGAAAAAATGATGCTTAATAAACCGAGGTAATAGGGTAAAACCTCATAAGAACCCCCCCCCCCCCCCCCCCCCTCCCTCAAAATAAGTAGAAAATAGGAAAATACAAGATATCTTTAGAAGAAAGAATATTCCTCCTTAAAAAAATAACTTGTCAAAAAACTGCTGCAAATTTTGCAGCTCTATGCAGCAGCATGGTCCTTCTATGTAGCAACATCCTAAAGTTGTGCATATGAACCTCTCAATGTATTTCTGGACTGATGAATATGTGCGTTTCTTATGGATATTAAAGTTAGAGAATGATCAAGTTTCTTCTTCTGTGGGCCAAGTAGCTGATCATTCGCTATCATCAGGTAGCACTGACCTGGAATTTTGTTGCACCACTCTGTAGGGAGTGAATCTATGAGAAAGAGTGCAGCATGCTCATTTTGATAATGGGACCTAATTATCCTTATATCTTTTGGATTTCTAGCACCATCCCCAACTACATTAATGAGATTTTGAGCCCATCTAGGCTTAGGCATTTGGTTTGGAATGGGTGCTAGATCTGTATCTGGAATCTCAGGAGGTTCAACCTTAATAACAGGATCATGCTGGTCTTGATCCTCTTCACCTGAATTTGAAACATGTAGCAAATCATCATCATCATCAAAAATAGGAGGAAGAGTGTTTATGCCTTCTTGTGCTTGGGATGGAGGTGCATCATACAACTGATCTTCTTCAAACTAAACACTACGCTCAATGAAGCATTTCCTAGTCGAAACCTCCATCAACATGTATGCTTTCCCATCTTCTTCATATCCCAATAGAATGAATTCACTACTTTGGGCTTGGAATGCCTTCCTCTTGTCAAGTGGTATTCTGGCCCAAGATTTTGAACCAAAAACTCTCAAATGAGAGACACTGTGCTTATAACCATGTAGTGCTTCGAATGGAGTGGTCCCAACCACTGATTTATGAGGTACTCTATTCTACAAATATGAAGCACAATTAACAAATTCTGCCCAAAGATAAGGAGGAATATTCTTACCATGGAAAAGGTATGTTACCATCTCTTTCAGTGATCTATTCTTCCTCTCAGCTACACCATTTTGTTGTCGTGTGTATGGAACTGAGTGTTCCATTCGAATCCCCTATGATTCACATAAATATTGAAACTCTCTTTCGATGTAATCTCCTCCTTTATTAGATCTTATGGAATTTATTTTCTTGCTTAAACTATTCTCAATCATAGCTTTAAAAACTTTAAAATTCTCAAAAATTTCTTATTTTTGTTTCATAAAGTAGATCCAACAATACCTAGAACAACCATTGATAAAGGTGAGGAAATACCTACAACCATTAATGGATTTTGTGGGAATAGGTCCATCCACATCACTATGTATCAAATCAAGGATGGAGGCAACTCTATTTGCCTTCCCAACTTCATAACTCTTCTATAAATGCATACCCACCAAGCAAGTAGAACATACTCCATTAGAAGTTTGGATGAGAGGAAAGCCTTCAACCATTTTATCATTGTGGAGTTGGTGGAGATATTTCAAATTGAGATGACCATATCTCTCATGCCAAATCTTGTTGGTGTTGTTAGCATGAGACAATAAATTTGTAGGAGGAGAGACTGTTGGGATGCATACTCCATGATTAGGTAAGCTCGTGGTTAAGCAGAAAGTTTGTAAGCATAACTATGGGTCAAAACAGTCTTAGGGGTGTCGGGGGAAGTTAAAACTAATTTTGTTTGTAATAAACCCTTGGTTGAAATCCAGGGTTTAGGGTTCTGGGTGCCCATGGTTTAAGACCATGGTTTTGTAAAATCGCGCAGTATAAATAAGCGCTTGTGCAAAGAAGATAGGTTAGGTTTTTTTGATGTAAAGAAAGGTTAAGATGAAGCTAAGGCTGATATTGTAAGGAAAGGTTAAGTCCCAGCTGTGTGCGTGGATGACCTCTGCAGCTGTGTGCGCAGAGGGATTTTTGTAAGGAAGATTGAGGAAATACCTACAGCTGAGTGCGTAGGGGCCTGCTGCTGTGTGCGTGGCTTTTTAAGGATTGAAGGGATCTGCAGCTGAGTGCACAGATCAAATTGTGGATTTTGTAGCAAGTTGAATAGACCGCAGTTTGTGGACGTAACGCCTACACCGGGGGTGAACCACGTTATATCCGGTGTTGTGGTTTCTTGTGCTGTTGTGTTTCTGTTGTCTTTTTATGCATTAATAACTGTATACATCTGATAAATTAAGATCGCTGTTAATATTTAGCTTCGCTGTGAATTCCCTGTAGTGGGTTGAGCAAGTAATGACTATTTATTTATCTGCGAAGTTGTATGTGAATGAATGGTAAAGCTTTTATAGTGTTGATTAATAATGTTGTTAAAGGCTAAGGTACAGTAATCCCCCTCTCGGCTTGCAGAAACCTGATTCTGTGGCACCCCATAGCTGTTTTGGGTGAGACTGCAACCTGCGCGCAGGTTGTTGTCGAAAGGGCCAACACTGTGGGTCTTTTTGTTGGTGCGACACTAAAGGTTTAAACCTGGGTCTGCCCTATTTCCCAACAAATTGGTTCTGTTTCCGATTGAACTCAGTACCTGCTCAAGAGGGGTTTACATTGTACCTCAAGGGCTATGTTCTGACAGCCCTTGGTGAGGGAAATCAGTGCTTGATTTGCTGAGGTTGGTCTGAAAGCTGCGCAGCAAGAGAACGTGAATTTTTACAAAGGTATGTTTTTGTGATGCTTATGAAATTTTCTTTGATAGTATCCACATAGCGTTACACCAGTGGTTGTCTAGGTTAACAGTAAGCAGGACGAACTTCCAAGCTCGAGGGGTTCCCGCGTGGAAGCTTTAGCGAAGCCGAACGACAGTTCTCTAAAGGGCCCCGCGGTAAGTTTTTCAATTTATTAAGCTTAAGGATTAAAATAATATTGGCCGAAAAAGATATATTGCTTTTCGAATCGGACTATTAGTTAGTCATGCTAACATATGTTTGCAAGTGACATTCCTTTCGACGAGCAAATTGGGTTGCTGCGAAATGGAAAAAGGTATAAGCGAGGTTTTGAACCCTCTCCCTTGGGTCCAGCTACTGCGTCCACTCCTGTAAACCCTGAAGCATCAAAGTCTGAAGAAAACCCTCCGATCACCCCACATCGCTGCTCTGCTACCCCTGACATTCCATCGCAGTCTGAGAGTCAACCAGGCCCGAGCATTCCGGCCACAGGCCAGCCTTCCCCCGTAACTTCCCCCCCATCGACAGCCTGCCCCCCTCCCAATCCCCCCAGAAACTCGATGGCCCACCTCGTTGACGACATTAAACTCCCCAATTTTAAAGGCACGGGATCAGAGGACGCCAAACAGTTCTGGTTTCTCTGCGAAGCCGTATGGAACGCGAAGAAAATTACAGACCCGGATGTGCGAGCCGCGCAGCTAATTACTTCCTTTCAGGACCGGGCTCTGACATGGTTCATGAAATTCTCCAGCACTCAGAGCCCTACTTTAGGTGAGATCAAGGCGGCTATAATCAAATAATTTAAGAAGCCTAAATCGGAGTCGCAGAGCATCATGGAACTCAAGGAAATTCAACAGCGACGTGGCGAATCAGTGTGGGACTTTGATCAAAGATTCAAAGTTCTCCTGGACCAAGTGAGCTTTACTATTAGTCCTGCGCAGCACAAGGAATGGTTTATTGCAGCACTGTTACCACATATCAGAACCCCACTTATGCAACAGAAGGTTTCCGACCAACAAGAGGCCCTGGAAATCGCAATGAAATTGGAAACTTCCCCTGTCGGAGAGGACTCTGGCATTGCTCAAATCCAAGCGCAGCTAGCTGTGATGGCCCTAGAACTTCGTGAGATGAAAAAGGGAAAACCCGATCGTGAAGAGATTTGGTGTACGCAATGTCGGACCGAAGGTCACGACAATGAATGGTGTCCTCTGGTAAACAAGTACTTGTAGACAGGTGTGCCGAACCCCTTTCCACCACAGGTTCTCTATTGTGAGCTCTGCAGAATGACAGGTCAGCACCGACCTGAGAACTGTTACCTGCTGTAAAGGTATGGACAGGGAACTAAGAATTCCTACTGTAATTTTTGCAAATCTGTAGGTCATAATGAGGACGAGTGTTGCACCTATGATGCTTACCGGGTGCACACAGAAGGTCCAAGTAACGATAGTTATGGTTACCAGGGGGGTGCCTCGGGACGAGGTACTTCTGGAGGCCGTGGTGGCATGGCCGGGCGAGGCCGAAACCAATTCGTGTGTTACAATTGTAACCAAGCTGGGCATTTGGCTCACGACTGTCGGAACCCCACTACGACATGCCGGTATTGCCGCGCAGTGGATCATGTGATTGAGCAGTGCCCCCAGTTGATAGCTAAGATTTAGGCACGACAGACCACTCCTACTCAGAACCTTAAGATGATTTCTATTGAGCCCCGCCCTGCTGCAGCCATTAATGTCGTTACAAGAAGTGGACTTACGACACACATTCAACATATGCCAAACCGACCTACCGAAGCCTTAGTTCGGAAGGCCCCTGAGAAAGTCCCTGCATTTGATATCCTCAGAGAGAAAGAGACATTCCTGGAAGCCAAGAAAGACTTTGCTGGCCCTAGCCCACCCAGTGCACCTGCGCAGCCTCAGTCGCCGCTCCGCGAAGCTTCGATGGATAAAGTAAGTATATTTTTTACCTTTTTACAAAATTGCCTTAAACTTTTAAGAAATCAAGATGCTCTGAATGAGCTGCAGAACATCATTGCTTCCTGCGAGTCTCTGCAGAGCTGTGGTCGGGAAAAAACTGTTCATCGAGTCAGCAGGACCGGTAGGGAAATGCGATTGAATGCTCAGATAGGAGCATATGACATGACCGATGTTATTCTGGACTTAGGGTCTGATGTAAATGTGTTAACCAAACAAAACTGGGAACAAATGGGGAAACCTACCCTTGCCTAGTCTCCTATACAGTTGAGGCTAGCTAACCAGCAAAAGATTATACCTTTGGGAAGATTCCTGGATCTCCAAATAGATATTGACGGGGTCAGCACCTTCGCGGAATTCGAAGTAATTGAGATCATTGATGATAGCAAACCTTACCCGGCTCTGCTAGGAATTGAATGGGCAATGGCAAATGCCACAGTCATCAACCTAAAGAAGAGACAGATGGTATTCGAAGGGAAATACTTTAGGGTCATCCTGCCCCTACATCCTTCACAAGGGGCACGGTACATAGAACCTCTCCGACATGAGAATCAAGCGGATGCGGAACCCATTTCTACTATGACTACGCAGGAAGAAGGATATGAGGATCCTCTGGTTGCAGGATGGGAGTTTGGTAGCTCCTGTGTGATGGACTCTGACGATGACTTAGAAAACTGGCCACACCGATTATCTGAGAACCCTAGGGGCCGCAATGACTGCCCTACCAAATCTCTCAGATGGATCAACTCACAACTCAGAACTATACCTGTATGTGATGGTTCGATAGATCCTGCACCGTTTATTTTTCAATTCTCGGATCAGATACCTGACCCACAGAAAATGGAGGCCCTAGAATCCGCATTCAGAGCCACAGCAGTCAGATGGTGGACGAGCCATAAGAAGCAGATCCCTACATGGGAAGCCTGTCAGAAGCTCCTTCGCCTGAGATTCTCAGACCCGTCGGCAAATACGCAAAGCAAGTTTGAGGGAAAAACATGCCCTCAGGATCACTTAAGCAAATGCTATGAGGCATGGAAGTATGTACCTCAGCATGAGTGGGTACATAGATTTGTGCACATGCTGGGACCACTAGCGAAGAATTGGTACGCGGAGGCCGAACTTCGCTAAGATACTGTAAGTTGGGACTGTCTTGCTCATAGCTTTATCAATACTTTCTCTACTAATGATGTCTATCTAGCCCTAGACGCAGCTATCAGGATCATCCATACTAAGGTATTTAACGAACCAGAAGTGACAGAAAACCGCCCCGACTGGGCCACCCAAGAAGCCCTCGCAGTCGAATGTTATAACTTCACAGTCGACGAGGAGGAGGACCCGCGCTGTCTCGATATCCCTGAGTCAGAAGGATACTACGACGTGCATGGACCGGTAGTCGAAGTTCCCGAAGTAACGCAGCCCTTGAATATGCGCACAGTTAATATTGGTTTCGATGAACAGCCTAAGCTTGCTACCATTAGTGATTATTGGGATGATGAGATGGTAAGCAAGGTAACTCAACTTCTCCATGAATACCAAGATCTGTTTCTGACAAAGTTCTCTGAAATGAAAGGTATCTTGGGTGATATCAGTGTAATGAAGATCCCGCTGAAGCCTGATGCGAAGCCTGTGAAGTAGCGCCCTTGTAGATTGAATCCAAAATACAAGGAAAAGGTTAAATTAGAGTTGGATAAGATGCTTGCTGCCGGAATAATCGAACCTGTTGAAGAATCTGAGTGGGTCAGCCCTATGGTCGTTCAGGAGAAGAAGACTAAGGGTGAAATCTGAATCTGTGTCGATCTAAGGAAACTCAATGATGCATGTCTACACGACCCTTTTCCCACTCCCTTTACAGATGAAGTGCTCGACAATGTCGGAGGCCAAGAAGTATACTCTTTTACAGATGGCTTTTCTGGTTACCATCAGATCCGAATTGCTCCAGAAGACTGACATAAGACAACCTTTGCTACCGAAATGGGATCCTTCCAATATACTATCATGCCCTTCGGGTTGAAAAATGCACCTGCCATATTTTCTTAAGTGGTCATCTCCACATTTAAAGAATACATCCATAAATTCTTAGAAGTTTACTTCGATGACTGGACTATTTTTGGGCTTGTAAAAGACCATCTAACTAGTTTGAGACTTATGTTGGACAAATGCACATAGCACCAAATCTCCTTGAATTTAAAAAAGTGCATTTTCTATGCACCCTTTGGCATTTTACTTGGTCATGTGGTATGTAAGCAGGGATTGATGATGGATCCTGCGAAGATCGCTATTATTGTGAACCTGCCACCTCCGAATTCTATCAAACAACTTCGCACAACGCTGGGTCACACCGGTTATTACAGGAAATTTATCCAAGGATATGCCAAGATTACCGCCCCAATGGAAAGACAGCTAAAGAAAGATATTAAGTTCGAATGGACCCCAGAATGCCAAGCAAGCCTCGACATTCTGAAAGAAAAAATGGTCAATGCTCCTATCTTAGTATTCCCTGATTGGAACAAGGAGTTTCATGTGCATGTTGATGCATCCTCTATTGCTTTAGGTACTGTGCTTGCTCAGCCAGGTGAAGGTAATATCGATCACCCTATTTCTTTTGCTAGCAGAAAATTGTCTACAGCCGAGAAAAATTATACTACAACAGAACGCGAAGGTCTTGCTATGGTATATGCATTACAAAAATTTCGACATTATCTACTAGGATCTTACTTTAAGATGTTTACTAACCATTCTATGTTGAAGTATTTGGTTAACAAACCTGTGCTAGGTGGAAGAATATGCAGATGGTCAATCCTATTCCAAGAATATGATTTTGAGATCATTGTTAAGCCTGGAAGACTTAACCTAGGACCTGACCACTTGTCGAGGCTCGAGTCCGGCGAAGAACCTACCAATCTGGACGCAGGCCTCCCCGATGCACAGTTATTTGCTATCCACATAGTTGATGACTATTTCCAGGATATTGTTCAGTATTTGTCCACAGGTATACCCCCTCCAGAGATGACCACACAGCAGAAGAAGCAGTTGGTGGTTCGAGCCGCGGACTTCACTTTAATCACAGGACAGCTGTATAAAATGGGATCAGATGAGATACTGCGCAGATGTGTTTTGGAACACGAAAAACCTCTAATATTGGCTGAAGCACACTCTGGTGTAGCAGGAGGTCACTATGCAGGCAAAGCTACAGCGCAGAAGATTTTGACAACCCGTTTATGGTGGCCTACACTCCACAAAGATGCCAGAGAATATTGCCATATAGGAGGGATGAAATGCCTCTAGTTCTGCAAGTCACATTACAGGACTTTGACAAATGGGCCATTGACTTTGTTGGTCCTATCAACCCCCCTGCGAAACATTCAGGAGCCAGATACATCATTACAGCAACTGATTATCTTACCCGTTGGGCCGAAGCTCAACCAGTCAAGACCTGTAGCGCTGCTACTGCTACGAAGTTCATCTTCGACAACATCTTATCTAGATTTGGGTGTCCCAAAGTTCTTATGAGTGATCAAGGGTCACATTTCCTGAACAGGACTATTGAAGTATTGACTGAAGAATTTCAAGTGTATCATCAAAAGAGTACTGCATATCACCCACAAGAAAACGGGACTGTCGAAGCTTTTAACAAAATCCTTGAGCATGCCTTGACAAAGGTTTGTAATGCTAACAGGAATGATTGGGATCTTTGAATTCCCGCAGTACTATGGGCTTATAGAACTACTTGCAAAAAGTTGACAGGCCATACACCCTTTCGACTAGTTTATGGGAAAGAAGCTGTCATGCCCATGGAATACATTGTTCCCAGCCTCCGGATATCTTCTTTCACCGACATGGCTGACCCAGCCATAATCATAGAGAGACTGAAACAGATATTAGAACTTGAAGAAGATAGATTTGTCACAGGTTTCCAACAACAGGTGCAGAAAGCTAGAGAAAAAGCATGGCATGACAGACACATCAAGAAGAAACATTTTCAGCAGGGTTATCTTGTGCTCCTTTATGACAGCAAATTCACGAAGTTCTCCAGGAAAGTTTAAGACACATTGGAAAGGCCCGTATGTAGTACAGAAAGTTACTGATGGGGGCGCAGTCCAACTAGCTAATTTAAATGGTGAACTTTTTCCCTCTATGATAAATGGGAGCCGCTTAAAAAAGTATATGGACAGGCCAGATACTCAGAATAGGAGGTAACACCAAGCAAATAAGCGAAGATGCTCGTAGCATTATGAAGTATCGTATTCTGTTTTGTCTAAAGGATGTAGAGCTTTAGGTTGGCTGTAGGTCACAGGGTCAGATGGTGTCGAAGTCGAAGGTTATCAAGGTGTGTCGCAGTCCAAAATGTGACGGATGGGACATACTACATTCGGCGGCGCTGGCACGAGTGCTACTCTCATTACTTGTCATAATGAGATTTTGGGCAAATCCGGCGCTGTACGGAGAAGATTTCTGGAACTTCATCAGATTTCATGTCATTACTACACCATGATGACCAATTACGCCTTGGGGTTCTATAAGAAGCCATCTCGACCTGTGCCTCTGTCTTAAGCACATTTGTGAGATATTCATCCCAAACCATGTCAAACGACTGTAACGTTCAGGAGTTAGTATGAGAAGTAAGGGACAGAGGTTTGCAATAGCTTCTGAGTACTCCGCCAACACAACCCTACTTGGCTAAGTACATCGGCAGGCAGGAGTTTGCTCTAAGATTGCAAAGGAAGATAGGAGTTTGCTCTAACGTAGAGCAACAAACGGCATGAGGCCTCGCAGAAAGACCCTGGGGAATCCCGCCATGAAATCGTACAGCGTACCAGAACCATAGCAGCTATATTCCTTCTGCAGTGGGACATGCAATCCCAGGGGACCCCAAAGTTGTGGATGGTCAGGCATCCGCAATTGAAGAGAAGGATGGTGTTGCAAGTGGATCAAGTTGGTCTTCATTAGCAAAAATTCTGAAAAGGGCACAAGTAGGCAGCCGGTTGCAGAGCGCAGAGCTTCAGTAAGCCATACAATATGCTTTGATAGCAGAAGTTTTCCATCTGCAAAGCTGAAGGTGTCCCGGGATGGGCCACTAGTGAGTCTTAGGGGCCTGTTGGGACCCATACTCCATGATTGGGTAACCCCGTGGTTAAGCAGAAAGTTTGTAAGTGGAACTATGGGTCAAAACAGTCTTAGGGGTGTCGGGGGAAGCTAAAACTACTTTTGTTTGTAATAAACCCTTGGTTGAAATCCAGGGTTTAGGGTTCTGGGTGCCCATGGTTTAAGACCATGGTTTTGTAAAATCGCACAGTATAAATAAGCACTTGTGCAAAGAAGATAGGTTAGGTTTTTTTGATGTAAAGAAAGGTTAAGATGAAGCTAAGGCTGATATTGTAAGGAAAGGTTAAGTCCTAGCTGTGTGCATGGACGACCTCTGCAGCTGTGTGCGTAGAGGGATTTTTGTAAGGAAGATTGAGGAAAGACCTACAGCTGAGTGCGCAGGGGCGTGCTGCTGTGTGCGTGGCTTTTTAAGGATTGAAGGGATCTGCAGCTGAGTGCGTATATCAAACTGTGGATTTTGTAGCAAGTTGAATAGACCGCAGTTTGTGGACGTAACCCCTACATTGGGGGTGAACCACGTTATATCCAGTGTTGTGGTTTCTTGTGCTGTTGTGTTTCTGTTGTCTTTTTATGCATTAATAACTGTATACATTTGATAAATTAACATCGCTGTTAATATTTAGCTTCGCTGTGAATTCCCTGTAGTGGGTTGAGCAAGTAACGACTGTTTATTTATCTGTGAAGTTGTATGTGAATGAATGGTAAAGCTTTTATATTGTTGATTAATAATGTTGTTAAAGGATAAGGTACAGTAATCCCCCTCTCGACTTGCAGAAACCTGATTCTGCGGCACCCCATAGCTGTTTCGGGTGAGACTGTAACCTGCGCGCAGGTTGTTGCTGAAAGGGCCAACACTGTGGGTCTTTTTGTTGGTGCGACACTAAAGGTTTAAACCCGGGTCTGCCCTATTTCCCAACAGAGACAAGTAAAAAATGTGAGAACAAGTAAGCTTTAGTAGAATGATTTGCAATACCTTTCTCTGTGAGCTGTCTAGTAGATGTTTATGTGGTCTCAACTGCATTTGAATCAAATGTAACTCTCTTGGGAGATCCTGTATGAGTCATATGATAAATAGACAACATATTCACTGCAAGGGAGGGCACATATAGGACATTCTTGAACTCACCATGCTTCACTCTGACTGAGCCCCTTCCTTCTGCTAGAATTTGGGAATCATATCCCATGTGAATATTAGGCCCTTTTGATAGTGTGAGTATGGAGAAGGATTCTTTGGAAAAAACGATGTGATTGGATGCTCCAGAATCAATTATGTATGTTTTTGACTGAACAAGTCTAGCCTTCAAGGCATGGCACCTTTCATCATCTTCTGGTTTTGGTTCATCATCAGGATTCTTTGCTATTTGAGGGAGAGAAATGTTATTCTACTTGAGGAGAGAAGTCAGTTGGTCAAATTGATTCTTCATACAAGATTCTTCAAGGTGAAAACCCCTCATACAATAGGGACACATCTCCTTTTCGAACTTATTATTTTTCTTAGAGATGGAGGCACTTTCAGAAGTCTTATGATTCTCTTTAGGCTTTGAATCAGTTGTTTTATGCTCCTTCCATTTAGAATTCCCTTTATCATGCACTTTGTTAGAGTATGTCACTAGGAGAGACTAATATTTGAAAGTCTTGATGACTCCCATATGGATCAACTTCTCTTTCTCCTATATTAAGGACTCGACAAAGGAATCAAGTGACGACATCCTCCAATTGGGAACGGAGACTCTCCTAGAATGGAATATTGAGACAAATATAGAATAATCAAGACCTAGTTTGCTAAGTATGGAGAGAACATGTTGGTCATCCTTTCTTTCTATTCCGCACTTTCTGCATTGTAGTGCAAGAAACTTGAATTTAGTAAAGAATTGTTGCACCGTATTAAAATTCTTGGGATGTAAGGATACCAACTCATTCTCCAGAATGTGTCCTCGAAGATCATCTTTCTTTCCAAACAATTCTTCAATATTCTCAGGATTCTTTGGGAGTCCTCAAACCTTCAAGGTGGAAGAGGAGATCTGTAGATATGTGAGTACATAGATAACCGAAAGCTTCATCTAAGCGGGTCAGAAACTTTTTTTCTCAACTGGATGATGGGGATCGACCTCCCTACCAAGTATTATCCTAAAGCAGCCATGCTTGTGGAAGGCCAACTGCATATCTTCCCTCCAATCAACATAATTGAAAGGTGTTAGGATCCAAGGTGTAGGAGATTGAGAATCCATAGTTCTCCGGATGTAAAAGACAATATATTCACACAAGCTATGTAGCACCTATAGAATTTCATTGCAAAACACTAAAACATTTGAACTATGTTAGAATCATGCCTTCCCTCTCAACATGAACACTTTATCAGGGTCCATCACGCCCACACCACCACTGTAAATAAATTCATATGAAGGAAGGCACTCTTTGCGGTACTTCTGTGGAAACCCAGCTACTTCTTGTGTTCAATGGAGAGAAGATAGACATGAAGCTCCCTTGAATGGATCTGATACCATGTTAGAATTGATGTGCCATTTATATCATCAAGAAAATATTCCAAATTATTGATGCAGTGAATACGAATGAATTATACAAACTGAACAAATTAAATCTCATAGGAAACAAACAAGTATTGCTTAAGGAATTACAGTATTATATTCATTACATAATATGGTGTTACAATAGTGTTACATAGGAAAATAATTCGAATTATTAGTTATGAATTTGAACCTCCCAACTAGATGTGATTGTATTTGACTAAATAGCTAACTAAAGGTGTCTAAATCACTATCGGAGTCCAAATGGTAAACTCCATATGTCTAATCAAGTATCACAATCAGTAATAATTAGTTAACTTAGTCTAACTGAAGTTGTAGGTGAGGAAAAGTTCCTTATCCACATGTAGTCATGTCTAACTAGCACTAACCGAGCTTATTGTGATCTAACTGAAAGTAAATGGAAAATAACTAAGCTTAACTAGTTCCAACTCCAACTGACTGAAGGAGGTTGGTGTCGGGACTCTCAGTGGCTCGTAAAATGTAGGGATTGGCCTAGGAGGCACCTAAACTGATGCATGCAAGTGCATTCAGTGGTATTTATCCTCTATCGGTGTTCCCCACACTCTAGTAATTGGTACATTTGGTCCCAATAGGCCAAGTGGACCCAATGGTACTAGTAAACCCAATAATAGTAAAATACTCCTAAGTTAGCCAAATAATAATCTAATAGACAGTATGGTCAAGGGAGGATTATAAATCCTAACAATCAATACAACACACCTCAAGTAAGTAACCCCTTATATTTTGGATGGAACCCTTTTTAGAATATTATCACTTCTTCATAGTTGGAAACTAGGGGAAACTCAAGCCAATACTATGGGAACATTGGTGCAAGAACTTCCTCACACCAAGTTCGCCAATATCAATCCCCTACTTGACATGGAATTCCTTTACTACAAAATTTGGGCTTTCTATACCTCTCGAAATTAATGAACGAACTTGTGCACCATGATTCAACTTGGCCACTAGTCCCTATCAAAATCCCTTTCAATGTCACAAAATTGGAAAGGAAGACTAAATAGGACCCTCATGACCATGTCACAACTTTCCACCTATGGTTCTCTTCTGACTCATTGAATGAAGATTCAATTCAGTTATGCCTCTTTAAAATAAATCTGATGAGTGTAGTAGCTAAATGGTATATAAAACTTCCATTTGCTTCTTATGACATTTTTCTTCACTTAGATACTATTTTCCTCAACCACTTTCAACTTCTGGTCTGGTATGATGATGACACTGACCTTTTGTCGACTTTCTGGTAGAACAAATCCACTCACATCTCTGACATGAGTGGAGAAGAAGAAATATATTGATCAAGGCTAATATTCCTCCTAAATTTCTATTGGAATGGTTCTTGAAATCCTTATTGTCATATATTTCAAAGGACGTGTCAACTTCAAGAGTAACAACGGAAGAAGAGGCCATTGTTACAGGCCAACAACTTTATTTGATCTATGCTCAGTATGAGATTCTCTACGAAATTATATTGGATTCTCCAAGGTATCATACTGGGTTTACAAAACCAAATCTTGGACGTCATGCCGATGGCATTGTAGATTCCGTCCTTTAACCCACTGTAGTATCACTGGAAAAAAAAATCCATGAATTTTTGCTAAGCAATCTGGATTGGATACAGGAAAAGATACAACCTCCTCCCCTCAGAATGCAAATATTTTAAGGAACAATCCAACCCAAAGGGCATTCAGGAGTCTAGTGAGAAGAAAAAAGGGAACGAAAACCAAAACAAGCAAAATCCCACAAACAATTATGAGGGGGGCAAGAAATAAAAGAAAAATGTAAAGTTCCCATGCAAAATTTGTGAGGAGAATCACTTAACCTATAAATGCCCTTTAATGGAACAAGCTCAAAAGTTGCTAAAGCAACAACCCGTTGTCCTTAAGGATCCTTTTCCACAAGGACAAAATGCAACTTTGAGTGATTCAAAGAATGTCAGGGGAACCTAGAATACTTCCCCTGCCAATAAATCTTACATTCACATGGTCTTCTCCCAAACATTATTACAAACTTGAGCCAAGAATTACGAATCAGAGTATTTGGACAAAGACAAGCAACCTGTCGAGTCATCAGCCTCTCTTTCAATTGAAAAACTGGATTAACCTATGCCAAATATACCAAAAGGTGTTTTCAAGAAGACATACCATAACCCTAATGTGAGGGTTGCTCCCAACTATTTGGTTAGGAAGATCTAGCCTAAACTCCTTGTGCTATGTCTGCCTTGGAAGTGTTTCAAAGCTGTCTATCTTTGCGTAATGCACTTCTGGAAGCCATTGGTAGTACTAATTATGTGAAATTAATAGCCATGTTTGACTTGTCTGATGTCAACCCTCACTTACCCTATCACACAGTCTTCCAAATCGAAGTAGTCTATGGTGGTAAAACCATTGGATGAACTGTTATAGATGAAGGTGCATCTACCAGCGTGATGGTTGTTTCATGTTGGAAATATTTGGGATCCCCTGAGTTGGTCTTGTAAAACACCTTATTGACCAATTTTGTTGGAATATGTTTCCTTCCTCATAGTATATTTCCTTATTTTGATATAGAATTGGCAGGAAAAAAAGTTTCAATGGAAGTTGAGGTTGTTGATGCCACTTTGGACTACAATTTGCTCTTGGGTAGGAGTTGGAAATATGCCATGTGTGTTATTTCGTCATTTATATTCCGTGTTCTTTTTTTCCTCCATGAAGGGAAACTAATGACAATTGACCAATTGTATTATAAATAGAAAGTTCGTACAGACACATCGGAGTCTAATGTTCCTTTGATCGATCAATCACATTCAGAAAACGAAATCCTAGGAGCTAGGATGTATACATCAATGATGGGCACTTTTTATTTTCCCACTCCTATTAGTTTTCTAGGATCAACTAGTGTATCAAAAATTGTTTATACAGTTGTAGATACAATAGATCGATGGGTTCTCCCTTCACAAGTTGGGCCTGATGTTTCCTTTGTTAGTTTTTCATCATTTAAGCTAGCATTATGATAAGATCTTTTCACTGAGAGAATAACAAGCACATCAATCACATAAGCACATCACAAGAGACAAG